>MU915600.1:0-10052 GCA_036418165.1 Cooperia oncophora
CCCAGGCTCAAGGGAAGTGTCGCGACGATGCGAACTTCATTCTCTTCACTCGTTGAAGAGCGGACCTTTCCCTGTGTGGAAAGTAGTGGTGCAGTAGTGCGTACGATACGGCTACAGATGCACGTTGGCCTAGGCGTAGTTTAGCGCAATGGTCGTTCCCTTTTGGTCTAACAAAAGGAAGAGGATGGTTGGACGTCTTCGGTGTAAAGAGTTGTCCAACATCCTAGATGGCAGGATTTGTGGGTAATACCCTTTCCTTTGCTTGGTTGAGTGTCTGAATCTAGTGGCGTAGATTCTGGCTCATTTTTGTGCTCTGGTTGGCTTCGCCATCCAGGAATTTGTACATATTGTTTGATAAAAGGTTAGCTACGAAGAGTGATCTGTTATGTAATTGAAACTATCCAGTGACAGTTATATAGCACCCACGGCTGTTCACGAAACCGCGGAATACGTAGGACGGACACCGCCCCGCGATTCCATTCCAACATCGATCTTTATTTCATTGAAATGGAGTGTCGGGTCGACTCGAAAAAGAGTTTTCGACAACTACTCCATGCACTTTATCTCGGCTCTCAAACTACAGAAGAAGCTCAAAACTTGTGATGTATGGGACCAAGGAAAGGTGCATCTTATGACATCTTGAAGTCGGTTCAAGCGATCGAGAGATGGACTGGGGCCTTGTGAATGTGGAACACGCGAAACCCTCCTAGGGAGTAACTGATTGCAGAACGTACCTACTAGTTTTTGCCTTCTAATTTTTGAACGTCTAACATCAGCTGAGGGCAATGCTTTATTATGAAAAGGTAACATTTTATCACTTCTAACGATTCTCAGTCCTTGGTATGAATCTCCGTGAAAAATGGTTCCGCTAAGCATTCGCCTGTACGGTTTTAGCTTTTTAATTAGAGGTAAAAAAGAGCGGCAGTCAAAAATGCTCAGTTTGGTCAAACTGACGCTTCAGTATGAGCAATCAGTGGAGAGACAATTCCAAACAAACTGAAGGTACTGCCGTATAGGGCAAGGAATTCTCTGCAGAACAGTATGAAAAAAAAAAAATATCAACCGCAGAACTCTTCATTCTTTAAAGTTCGCGAATATTTCGTAGCAAAGAAAAAAAAGCATCATTGGCCAACCCAAAATTACTCCAACGAATCAAGTGACGAAACCTTACTGCCTACCTTACTATTATCGTTGGCGGGGAAAGCTTCTTGATCACACTTTTTCGAACCCAAAATACGTGCCCTATCTACCTGGAGAGGGGGTAACGGTTAATGTGACCTTACTTATACATCAAGGAAGTGTTCTTTCTATTTAGTACATCTCTCTTTCGACTTCTGCTTCTTCTTTCTTCTTCTGCATATGGACCAGTATATTTTAATCCGCTGCCTCGGCACTGACCCCTCCGACGCTTCATCAAACTCTTTCTTCCCACCACCCGTGACGCCAAGCATGATAGTTGCCAGAATGCCAAAACGATATGGAGTGCAGTAAGGACGTGACTAGTTCTGGAACAACGTTTACACGGACGCTAATGCTTCAAGCGGGACCTACAGTTTTTGATGACGGAAGTGCATGGTTTGAGGTTACTTTCTCAGATGTTAGAGAAGACTGAGGTGTGTAAACATGCTGATGGAAAGGATTGCTGCTTCTCGTTCAATGGCACGCCGACCTAAAGTATGCGTACAAAGATCTGTAGCAACCATCGATCACTGAGGGAAAAATTCTTCCGCACAGTCGTCATAGCCTATGTCGCTCCAAAAAAAATTGATTGCCGTACCTCATACAATATATGACTGGACTTCGCTCTCCCTATCACTGGCTGAGCCCAGACATATGCTCCTTTGATAACTGCGAGTTGCCTCGCTCGTACTCACCCGTTTGTATGGAAAAGAAACCTCCACAAACCCGAAGCCAATTCAAAATTCTAGATGTTGTTCAACTTTTGCGTTGCGCGCTGCCTGGTATCGTCGAGGCAATGGCATCCATGAGAGTGTTACGAAACTGGAAAGAACCCGCATACATTGCGTATAATTTTGACCTTGCACGCACTCGTGCTATATACGTTCTATCACGTCTATAAAAGCAAAGCGTATTTTGAAAAAAATGAGACAGATTTTTCGTCCGCGAAGCGGCTGATACATTCTTTACCATTCAGCTGCCTTGGGCATTGCGTACTGCTGAGAGCAGCGTCACAATCCATTGTTAGGCACTAGACTCATGTTCGTATTTTGGTCGCCAGGAGAGGGAGGGTTGGGTTAATTAGATTTTTTTCGATAGTTGATTTTTCTTGTTCCAGGGACGGTCTCAGGTTGTGGGGCCGTATTTGTTCACTGTTAGGGGAGGGGAGAGAGTCGTATCTCACTTCTAGCCATCTGGTCGGACCTGCTGAGTTGACTTTCTGCGTTTTTCCTGTTTTATGTGTAGTGTACATCTGCTCTATCCCTACCTGCCTCCCCAGTTCCGCTCGACAGCAAAATTCTGGTAAGTGAAGAAGAATTTCCGGGAAATTCGAAAAAGGTGGGAGGGAGTTGGGAAAATCCGGGAAAGTGGTGAGTAAGACGGTGGGAGAAGGGTGTCAGATCAAGTCACCCTTGGAGGGAGGATCCTACCAACCAAGGGTGGGGTCGTACGGACAAGAATAAAATCACCAACTTATGACGTACATACTCTGTGCTGGAATGTATGGTAATATTCGCAGCTCCGCTGGTGTAAGACGTCCTGGGTTCCAAATCGAAGTAATTGTTGCTAAATGTTACTTTTCAAATAAGTGCTTCGCTGGAAAGTGACCAGGTTGTCGTAGGTTTTTGATGCAATGTCCATAGAAGCCATCTTCCAGCAGAGCACATCCTTCCTGGGGATTCCTCAACAGGGGTAGTATTTAGCCGCTGCGAGAGAGGGCGGGGTCGCGTTTGGTCCGTGAAAATTTTTTTGATTGTTGATTTTTCCTCCAAGACCGACTCTCTCTTAATCTTGGCATAGTTGTTCCGTCAAATTAGTTGTTGTATTTGAGCCGACCAAGATTGTTAACGTTTATTAGGCCAACGTTTCGGCTTCCTCGCCTTCGTCAGAGCCTGAAAGAGTCCGAAACAGTTGTGATTTGCTCTCCCAAACGCCTTAACAAAAACTGAAGACCCTTTTGAGAAACTGGTAAACAACTAACGGTATCGATCGGTTAAGATGACTCGGCTTACCTTTGATCTCCGCCGCGGAGACGCGAGATCGACCACCCGGCTTGCAGTAATGCTTCGAGTGAGAATTCCCCTCTATCCCGACCTCGACCTCATGTAGATCAAAATCCACAAAGGTCGGAGAAGGGCGCGAGTTCACGGGTTATGACCACACACTCCTCTTTCCTATTCATTTTGGGGTCTTTAGCCGAAATCCACAATGCCTCCAATGTTTTTCGCGCTGCGATCTCCGGCTCCTGCGCCAGGATGGACACAGTCACCTGGAATCCGAGGACACGATAAGCACCCAACGGAGTTTGGATTTGCGATCTTCGAAGACCATCCATGTGTTCCTTAACCCGTACGCGCAGAGGCCGTCCCGTTTCTCCTATATACTCACTACTGCATGCGAGGCAACGTATGGAATAGATCACTCCCGACTTCATGCAATCACCTGCTCTACCATAAGGGCAAACCATGCACTCTGGCGTATCGCATGAATAATCGTACAGGCGATTTCGAACGAGGATACGTTTTAGATTGTTCGGGGGAATTTCGATCAAACTAACATCGTCTTGCAAGTCGCACTTACAAGGGAAGGATACCAACTCGTCCTGGCCATTCAGAATGAGATGTATACTCCTAGGAAGCGTCTTCGGACGCTGATATCAGATCTGACTTCCAAATCTGCTAAACGATTCTGGGTGAGAAGTTACGGACCTTTTTTGCTACCGTGCTTAACCATTGCGGTGCGACCCCCTGCCCATGCTTTGCGCTCGTAAACCCCTCGTGACCCAGCTGCCGCCGTGGCTCGATGGCGCAGCAGGTAAGTGGATGGCTTCATAGTAGTGAGACGGAGGTTCAATCCTTGATGCATTTCGTAGTTTTGCTTTTTC
Source organism: Cooperia oncophora (assembly GCA_036418165.1). Taxonomy (NCBI): domain Eukaryota; kingdom Metazoa; phylum Nematoda; class Chromadorea; order Rhabditida; family Trichostrongylidae; genus Cooperia; species Cooperia oncophora. The sequence continues at coordinate 4,064 of MU915600.1, forward strand.
TTGAAACGCATGCTAAACACTTGGGAAGTAGTTTTGCGTACCTGTCCGACCACCAAGACCCCCTGCTCATTATTGAGCCCCGCGAACGATTTTCGTGGAAAATTACACCTTACCTAACTCGTTCAAGCAAGGGACCAAATACACATGCATATCTGCCTGGAGCACGTGAACTGCGAGATTTCATCATCCTATAGGATGACAACGTGTGTGGCCAACGAAAGATTTCGAATCTCTGGTAGCTCTATTCACCCACGCTCACAACGTCAGCCAACAGCTCTACGACCGTGCCTACCATAACTGGAGAAATGTTTTCCTACTCTGGTGCTATCACAACTAGTGAAAGGATTCGGATCTTGCGATATTGTTCGATCACTATGACGCAAAAAGAGAAAGATCGCAGAATCAAAGAGAGAAAGATCGCAGAAAGCTTCTCTTCTATTTTGCGCGACGCACTGCACGACAATCTTATAATCGACTGCGAGGAAGATAGCTTCGTAGAGGACGACCATACGGATCCCCTCTGGTCACCTGATGATGGCGATGAAGAAAGTTCCCTCAGAGCTAGAAGAACAGCTCCAGTCACTTTTGGGGATGTGGAGGTTCCGATAGAGAAAGTAGGTTTGATAGTCTCATTGTCTCACTTATGGACTTCACTTTGTACAACTCCATAGCATAGTATGCGTGTGGTTTAGGTGAGTGAAGCCAGTCGTGAATCAAAGACTCTGCGATCTTCCTCTCTTTGCGGGATAGTGATCGAACAATATCGCAAGATCCGAATTCTTTCACTAGGTGTGATAGCACCAGAGTCGGAGAACATTTCTAGTCATGATAAGTACGGTCGGAGCTGCTGGCTGATATTGCGAGCGTGGGCGAAGAGAGCTAGATTTGTCGAAATCTTTTGTCGGTCACACATGTTCATCATACAGGAGGGTGGAATCTTGCAGCTCACGTGCTTCAGGCAGGTATACATGCATGTGTATTTGGTCCCTTACTTGAACGAAATAAGTAAGGTTTTCCACGAAAATCGTTCGCGAGGCTCAATAATGAGCAGGGGGTTCTCGGCGGTCGGACAGGTACGCAAAACTACTTCCCGGTGTTTAGCATACGTTTCAAGAAAAAGCAAAACTACGAAATGCATCAAGGATCCGAACCTCCGTCTCACTACTATGAAGCCATCCACTTACCTGCTGCGCCATCGAGCCACGGCGGCAGCTGGGTCACGAGGGGTTTACGAGCGCAAAGCATGGGCAGGGGGCGCACCGCAATGGTTAAGCACGGTAGCAAAAAAGGTCCGTAACTCTCACCCAGAATCGTTTAGCAGATTTGGAAGTCAGATCTGATATCAGCGTCCGAAGACGCTCCTAGGAGTATACATCTCATTCTGAATGGCCAGTTGGTATCCTTCCCTTGTTAAGCAGACTTGCTCGGATTACCTGGCTCACTTCATCTGATATGAACGGAAAATTGAAAGGCACTTTGTCGGTGGATATCTCGTTGATGACTCTACAATGTTCGTCATATCCTTTCCGAGTTGATCTTGACCCCGGGTATCCGTTGGATACCGCGATATTCCGGGCCATATTGAGCGATTCCTTTTTCAACGCCACATCAGAGGAGACTTTGTTCGCAGTTCTGAACATATTAGCCAGGACAGCTCGCTTTGTCGTCTTCGGGTGTGCCGAGCCGTAATGGACGAGGATGTTCTTGTTACTCGGCTTACGATACCACTTAGTTCTAACCATGCTTCCCGATAACTGGATCTGAATGTTTAAGAAAGGAAGCCAGTTCTCTATTGGGATTTCCCTGGTAAATTTGATGTTGACTGACTGTTTATTGAGAAGGTCGAAACACTTATCGATTTCGCCTTGCGTGTGGCATATCATCAGACCACGGCAATAGAGAAGTGGTCTTCGATCCAGTACGGGTTTCTCGATCTTGGACATGAATGCTATGGCCAAGATCGGTGCGAGCCGCTGTCCCATGGCCAGTCCCCGCAACTGCCTATAATATTGCCCCGACCACCTGAAGATTGAGCACTTCAGGCACTCTCCCAGGATCTCCATTATTTGGGAAATGGTGAAACCGAGGAGATTAAGTGTACGCTCGTGCTCACTAAGTAGCTCGTAAGTGGCCTCCAGTGCGCCATCATTTGAAACATTCGTATAAAGAGACGTTACATCAAATGATTCCACGGCACAACTCTGTGCGAGGTTTACACTGGACAACTTGTTCAAAAGCATACCCGTATTCGTTAGGTGGGCGGGGATGTGTTGAAGCAGTTGACGCAAGATTATGTTCAGGAACCACGACACTTTATCCGTGGGGCCCCCAACGTTACTGATTATAGGCCTAACCTTAAAAACGCCAGGATCCCCCGAACACAGTTCCGACTGGGTGAGCTTGTGTGTCTTCAGCAGTACGTATAAAACAGGACAACGAGGCAGGTCACATTTGATCCGATTGATTGTCGTGTTAGACAGTCCTGCACTCTTTGCCACGCTACACCATACTCTGTTTAACTTTCGATACTGTTTGCAAAACTCTTTTTCCGGTTGTTCTGCAATACAAAGTATTGTCTTCGAGATGCAAACTAGTAATCGCTCTATCAAGTCCTTGTGGCAAAATCACAAATTCCCCTCCCTTGTCGCTAATTGATAAACGAATACTTCCATCGTTCAAACGCTCTCGTATCTCTCTCATCCCCTGTCTCTGTGACAGGGACATGTTGGAGCTCATGCGTTTATCAGCATACTGCCGCACTACTCTCTTAACAGATATTGCAAACAGTCGGAACTTTTAGTACGCCACGATCGGGTCTGCTTCCTGGGGTTCATAGAAGCTGCATGGAAAAGGTAGAGCAGGAATCATTCCGTTCGATCTTTCTGCTGTCGAGGTTCCCGCCGCTGTGCATTTGCCTTGTACCTGAGTCGCTCGTGAAGGCAGCTGTAAGTTGCCAACTATTTTGCGTGCAGTACTGTGAGTAACATTTTGAGATGAAGAGAGAACTGGGACCTAATTCTAGTAGGGGTCGTGCCCCATCCGCCTATAACCGTGACTCGTGACTTGAGGGATTGCTCACTTTCTTTTATGAACTTCTGGATGTTCTCTATTACTAAGGATTTATCGCAGTAGTCGCATGCACTCGTGAATGGCTGTGACACCGTTGTTGTTCTAGGCGCAGGGGTCTAAATCGAACTTTCTATCAGTCTATGCCTTAGCCTGCAGAGCGAAGCCAGAAATCACTAAATATTTCTAGAGCCACCCACTGTTCTCTGCCAAAGGCGCCTCATCGATCCTCGCAGCACTTCTCCTTAGCAACACACTTTTTAAGACATGTGTACATTTAATCACGTCTGGTCCTCAGAGCTGCACGAAAAAGTTTTTGTCCAATCACGTATATTCGTCTCGAATCCTTCGGTGCCCGCACATCTCCATAAGCATACCGTGTTGTTGCCTCAAGGAAATTTTGGGCGTGAGACCGTATTGTAGACAGCGGCGTAAGAAGTGGGCGATTTGTCTCAATGCGACAATTTTGTGTCGCAAGAAGAGGACTTCTTTCACTAGTCGGAAGCAATTGGCTGGTACGTGTTGTAGCATCCTCCAAGAGCGACTCTCTCTTGATCTTGGCATAGTTGTGCCGTCAAATTAGTATTGTACTTGAGCCGACCAAGATCGTTATCATTTATTAGGCTTCCTCGCCTTTGTGAGAGCCTGAAAGCAAAGAAGCAATACTGGGCAAGCCGGGTGGTTGATCCTTGCGTTCCGCGACGCGCGGATTCAAAGGTAAGCCGAGTCATCTTTAACCGGATCGAATACCATTTAGATTGTTGACTAGGTTTCTCAGACCGCGTCCTCTGTTTTTGTTAGTGCGTTGAAGAGTCAAATCCACAACTGTTTCGGGGCTCTTTCAGGCTCTGACGAAACGGCGAGGACGCCTGTATATGTTTCCGCCTAATGAACGTTAACAATCACTTGGTCGGGTGAAGCAGCAATACTGAATTTGACAGGCTGATTTTGCGTTTTAGGACGCTGCAAGGTGTCGTATTTAGCTCCTGGCTTTATGGGAGTGAGAATGCTGATTTTTCTGAATTTTGTGGTTTTCTTGTTCCGTATGTGGACTCATATCCCTACGCCTTCCGCGCCCCCCCTCCGGTGCGATAGCAAAATTATTGGGGAAAAAGTAGGAAAAATTTTCGGGGATAATTTCAGAAAGAGACGGAAAAGTGTAGGAATTTGAGAGAGAAGCGGCTAAGAAACTTGTAGAAAGGGGGGGGGGTCGTGTTTTCTGCGCGTTCTCTGTGCTTCACATGCCTATTACCACGCCCATCCCCTCTGCTCGACAGCAGCGGATCGTTCCAACAACCTGAAAAAAAGGGGGTGTGGTTATAGAATCGACCAAAATCCCCAACTAATGATGTGCCCTGTCTCAGAATACAGACGCCGTTGATACCCAGATTATTGAGAATGCAATGGTATCCTACACAATCATTCTGCAGGCTCAATGCTGCCTTATTACATAACGCAATAGAACAACCGGAGGGTAAAAACCAGTGACTGCTCGATAGTGAGGTCAATTTCAAATAAGGTGCACTGATCACGGCGCAATAGAAGGAGAAGTGTGAAATTAACAGCACAGAATCTTGAATCTTCACTGTAGACTCCTCGCTGCCAAAAATAGAAACTGGGTGCTGCATGCCTGTTACAATAATTTTTGGCCATCCTGCTTTACCTCGACCACCAAAGTTGAGCTCGCTAACTTTTTCGTCGGGACATCTTCCCATGCAACACTCCAATTTACGTAAAGTCTGTACGGCGAGGATCTAACAAGATACAGCTCTAGTTTGATAGCTTCCGGTGCACCTAAAGCAAATATAATGGTTATCATGTACGGCAGCGTTCATATTCCGCAGCACAGCAGCGGCGATTGCGGCAATGGTGGCGATCGCCGCGATCGTCGGGTGCGCTACTGAGTGCGCCCCAACGCTACTATTTGACCGCTCTAAGTGCTTTCAGGAAGAATCGGCTTGATTTCATGTTTTTTTTTTGATTTTGATTGCAGTTTTCTCAGGTACTAAAGCTTGGTTTGACCCAATGAAGGTGGACCCTACTTGAAGGCAGTTGGCGCGATACTTTGCTACTCGGCCTAAAATGCTAGCAGGGCGCTATATAGTGGGGAAAATGGCGAAAGAACGGAGTGAAACGGTCAAAATCCTGCGAAGAAAAAGCCTTCGTTCTCAATGATTAAAAATCAATTTTGGACGAGTTTCCCGTAGGCATTTTGCCAATACCCGCTACCGAAGATAAGGCTGTGTGTACTCATATATCCATGCAGCACCGCCGCCGCTTCATACCAATCCCTTCGCTTCATAATTTGCTTAGCAAATGAATCAATACGAGCGTCAGGAACGGTCGTCCATTTGTGGGCGGGCGGGCGTGGCGGGCGTTCGGGTTGTAGCTTCATAGGGCCCTTATAAGGGCACCTCCTTTGAAAAAGGCGCTACGCAGCGCCTGCTCAAAGGCGTTACGCAGCGCCTGCTCAGGGGCGCGGAATTCCGTCCTGCCAGGAGTATTAATCCTACTCATCTTCAGGGACTTGTCGTGAAAACTGCCTTCAATGGCTTTTCTTTTCTATGTTCTTCTTTTGATTCAGAATAGAAATGAGCAAAATCGGGGAGCTTCATTTACAAGGGAGGTCTTTCAGGTCGTGGTCTTTTGGAAATGGTTTGTTGTCTGTTGTAGGGCTTCATACAAGGATCTTAAAAATGGGTTTCATTTTTGCTATGCGTTTCTGGGGAGGTCAAAAATTGAGTGAAAAAATTTGACAAGAATGGGCGATTTTAACTATCTTAATGGGCTCCGTTCTGATTGTAACTTCGAGCATGCATAGTTTATGAGGTGCTCGTTAATTAGGCTTCGAAAATAGTTTTAAATAAAGTCAAAATGTAAGTATCATGTAGTAACACACTTGGCATGCACCGACATCAACCCT
>MU915601.1:1927-17543 GCA_036418165.1 Cooperia oncophora
AGTCCTTACCTAAAGGGCAACAGAGGCGGCTTAACAACTTCTTCAAGTTCCTCGGAAAACTCCTAGGTTCAATATTATTTTTTTCCTTGAGCACGAGATCAATTTTCGTCCAAAAAAGACAGCCTACCACAGAACGTGATTGATTCGTTCTTGAAACCTATCTATCAATCCCAAAGAAGGATGAACTTTTGCGATTACCACTCAAACTATAACTACCACACAAGACCAGTAACTTACTTTTTAAGAGATATTCTGAGGACTAGGAAGTATGCTACGCAAAAAGGGGTGATGGACATTAGCCCAAGGGATTGATAGATAGGTTTCAAAGAGAACGAATCAATCACGTTCTGTGGTGGGCTGTCTTTTTTGGACGAAAATTGATCTCGTCTTCAAGGAAAGAAATAAGATTGAACCTAGGAGTTTTCCGAGGAACTTGAGGAAGTTGTTAAGCCGCCTCTGTTGCCCTTTAGGTAAGGACTTCCCGGGCGAATAAGTAGTATCGTAGTAATATGACAAAATGGACGAGTGCAGAGCATCATAGAGACAAGTACTGTCTGAGGGCTATGTTAATAGAAGTGCCAGGATTATCATTGTCATCTATATGAATAATAATTAGTGGGCGGAGTTGACCTATACAGGACTGTAGGTGTTGTACCTGCGGCCTCAGCGGTGATATCCGCCTGTCAGTATATGCCAATTACGTAATTTTCGACTGCGGCTAGCTTACGTAGATAAGAGAACGGAAAAGGAGACCGCACTCGTCGCATCATAGGTCTGGCGCCATCCGTGGAACGCTGCGGGTTAGATGCCGCGAACAGATCAGAAGAGTGTTAGCCATAATAAGGCTTGCCTATTGCGTATGATAGTGCCCACAGGGAAAGCCATTTACAGCCAAGGTCATGCAAACGAAACCTCTTATAGGACCATAAAGAAGTCTATGAGGTAAAACCTCCTGCGTGATTTACAATCAAAGGTCGAGATAACTTCCCGGTCCTTGATCACAAATCATTTGAAGTTTTTTTAGGGGAATAAAAGCGTGTAAAATTTATAAATAACAGAAAAATTGCATATGAGCTCTATTCTGCATGTTAGCTCCATTCTTTTGAAGTGGGCATTTTGAAACTCGATATTTTCTGTTCAATAAGCTACGAGAGCGTCCGATTTGCAAGTCAGCATTTTTATCCTCCTGAAAAAATCAAATCCACTAGAACTAGCTCTGAGTGGAGGAAGGATTGTTGACAAGTGGGAGGCGATCCGAAGTTGGACCACTGATCATGGGTTTCGTAAGCGGATTGCTTGCCATTACACCACCCCCACTCCAATGAAAAGTAAATAACCGTCATTTAGAAACTAACCCATATTCACGTCAATCTCGTACGAACCCTCCTGAGCAGGTATTCTAAAGATTAGCTCAACAAAAGGGAAAGTGAAGATATGAACCATCACAAGGCCCCTGCATACCATGCCGCTACACATTTTTCAATTTTTACTAGGTCCACAGGGAGACTTGACGCGGAGGTTACTGACGGGCTCGCATCAATGTGCAACGACCTATCATTATGGGCCATCCCTTATCTTTTGGACGCCACAGAGCATCAAAAGTCATAGATTAGCGGACTTGCTTCCGCGCTAATTGTCTCCTTACATTACTTGCCTAAGTTAATGTTTGTAATAGTTCTGAAGAAGGTATAAGGATTCGCTTCGGGAAAGATGTCGATCGCTCTGCGCCAGCCTCACCAGTGCTTCTTCCCCCGATGACTGTAAATTGGTGCCAGATTCGTCCGGGAGGATAAAGCACTGAATTGCACATCGACTGGCCTCGCAAGTCATTGTATAGGCCACATCGCATCTCATTTAGCCATAGAACTTTATCCTTACGAGACTTTATCCTTTTATACTTTGAAAGGCAAAAGAGCTGGAGGTGGTGTAGGGGCAGGTAGTGCGCCTTCCACTTGCCTGGGTGGAGTCCAGAATTGCCTGGCGTCCAGACCTGTTAACTGACTTTTTTCCTCCTCTACCCTGTTGATGGACACAGGGGAGAACTGTGTTTCTGCCTGACTTTCGACTAAGGGCACAAGAAGGTGAGCTACACCTTTGATTTCACCCCCTTCCCGCCTCCTGCCAACTTACTTGTCATTTGCTCGAGTTTCAGCTAGCTCAATGATCTTTCCATGTTCATTGGCTGGTCTACGCTAGTCGTTGCACAGGCCAAATCAGGTTCAAAAGAAATTATAATTCTGAATAAAAGCATAATGTGTGGCGCACTCCGAAGAGGACTTAGCAACGCCGAGTGGTTCACCTTTTTATTCGTGAAATTTACGATACAAAACTTCGTACACATATTTGCACTTACAAGTATTCGAACGTTTCTTCAACGATTATAAAGGCGATCATATAATATTAATAAAATAAATTAACAATGATTGCTTAAACATTAACTGTAATTCGGCTTCGTTAGCTATGCAGAGCTTTCGGAGGTGTCAAAGGAGAGTTAAGGTCATATGAGAGATCTAACGCAGGAAAATTGAGAGACTGAAAGGATCCGATCAGGAACAGCTGATTGGGGCTGACAATGAGAGCATGCGCTCGTAGGAAGGAATCACATGACGTCACTTTGTCATCTTCATAGATTACAAGTTTACGATTCTAAAGTTACTTTTCATCTCCCTTAATAAAACAAGGTTCTTAGGGAACTAGGAAAGTGAGTCTGAGGTCCTTGGACCGAGGCTGACGTCCAAGAAAATACTTCAAACAACACAGGGTTTTGGTCTAGTCGAGTTCTGTAGGCAAATTCAGAAAAGAAGAAAAAGACATGAGAAAAAACTACCATACAACTGAGATAGTTCTTTTTGGGCCTGATCTCATACGAAACTTTGTTATTTTGCTAACCATGGGACTAATCATTCAGGTAGGATAGGCTGTTGCACATAGCCATACTATATCAAGTAGCCAAGAGTTCAGCGATTTGACGGCCAGGAGGTGGTCATAGATTAAACATCTACAAGTAAACAATGCGAACCTTGTTATGATGCGAACACTGATATGGTGGCCAAGAAAATGCTGAGGATTGCCCAAGGTTCGATAAGCAGGCCGTTAGAAAATAGGAAGGGTTCATAAGAGACAGGATCAGGATTAGAGTGTAGTAATTGGCGATGCGTAATTGGCTCCATTTTCTTCTGACCCTAGGGATTATTAGTGGACTAGTAAATTAAGGTTATGTCGAATATCCCCAATAGACGACAATGACCTTATTTGCCTTGAGATCCTTATCATTGAGACAGTGAGGTCACCAGTAGCAGCAAAACTTCTGCACTCGACCGATTGGCACATTCTGCATTGCACCACTAGTGCTCTGCCTTTCGGTGCCAGTGGCCTGCACAATTATTCGCGGGGCCTGAAGATGTGCAGATCAGTGTTTTTATTCTTCCAGAAGAGTCTGGTACCGATTTGCCGTCCCGGAGAGTAGATCGCTTGCGTGGATTGAGGGAGAGCCGATCCAGGATTTGGCACCCGAACCGCGCACGTGGTAAGCGTGCCAGCACTACACCAGCTCCGCCTCAAAGCATGCAACGGAACTGAAAAGTATTAGGTTGTCCGGAAAGTTCTCAGCGTTTTGGGTGTTTCACTTTAAACGATCGTAACTTTTTTAATACTCATCGGATTTAATCGAAATAGGCACCATTCGAATCAGCACACTTTTGCCAATGTGACAGCAGTCGAGAAATCCCATCAAAGAAAAAACTGGGTGGTCGAGAATCCACGAAATCTACGAAGGTCTTTTTTGCCTGGTCCTAATTGATGATAGTAGTTTTCAGCAAAGAAGTTCTGATACATGTTTGAAAAAAGGTGAATAGTCGTTGCGGTGAAAGGTCCTTTGAAAAATATGGCGGTTGAGGTAAATTTCAAAACCTTCTTTCAATTCGTTTCCAATTTTAGATAATTGATTTTGTTGAAACGTGTGGGCGTTTTCCTGCTTAGAGAATCGAACCATTCTTTTTGGATATCGTCTTGCTGCATCACTAACAATTCTTTTCGGTACATATTCTGTCGATATCTTCAGTAGGTTCTTCCTGTAGTTTTTGGCCTTGTGTAATAAGTCTGTAGTGATATCATCAACCAGTTCCTGTTATGACCAAAACCAATTACCGTTGACCAGAATTCTTTTTTTCGGGAAGGGTTCGGCTTTGAAAATTCTACCTTTTATGTCGTCGTCCTTTCTAAACAATTCTGTTATACTCTGTTTGTCCGAACATTCTCCTTATTATTCAATATCATTATTTTCAATTCATTAGCACAGGTGATCTATATTCGTTCCAATAACAGGTCGTTATCTTCTGTCTTGCGTAAAAGCAATGCAGAATGGAGACCTTCGTGTTAACTTGTCCATTCTCTTGCCTCGGTTCTACTTGTTCCGATTGTGGGTGTTCACCCTCATTTGTAGATTTTTTTAACCTCTCCACAAAAAATGCGTTTCAACACCATCTCAACAGTGGTATTTGGCAAGGCCTTCAAAGTCTCTTCTTGTCTATTTCTCTCATATTCTTTTGGGTATGGTTCATCCTCTTCAATAAATCCCTTCTCTAAAACCTCGTCAGTTATTCTTTACGGGTTCGACCGCTAAAAGAAATTTTTCATTCTACCAATGGTCTGTTGTAAAGTCTCCAAAATCCGAATTATTTGTTAGCATTTGCTCACAGTTGTTTCTCTAAACACTAATTGGGTCGCTCTCTCAGCAGTCCTGTAAATTTTTAGTCTTAGTTTTCGAATTTTGCGATTTGCTTTCCAGACTCTATAGCTCGTGAAAAAAAATCGTCCTTAGTTGCTCTTTTCACATTTCATGTTAAAAAATGTCTTTTGGAACAAAAGTGCTTTTCCAAGCAATGAATATTGATACTAAGGCAATTTATTACCATCCGATAGGTTGCGTAGAGTTTTTCTCTATCGGATTGTGCACTGAGTAATCATAGCAAAATGAGTTTTTTATAACTTACTTCAAAGCATTGAATTGTTACAAAGATTTATTCATCGTGCCCAAACGCTGAGAACTTTCCGGACAACCTAATAGACAGGAAAAAGAGCGGAGTAGAAGCGCGAACTGAAAATTCGAGGGGATTGCATAAGCAGGTAGGCGAATAAGAGCGGAAGGTGTATAGAAAGTGCGCGCCTTACCACTGCGTCGTCCGGAATTCAAACTCGGTCCTCACTAAAGCAATCTAAACACCTCCGAACGACGGTAAAACATTTGTACCAGAAACTACGCCTGGAGGATAAAACACTTGATTTTTACATCGGCTCGCCTCCGCAAGCCCTTGTAGTAGGCAATTCGCATTTCAACTAAGTCGCACTTCGAATTCTGAATGGAAGTAGAATCTCGCATTCACAAGGATAAGTTAATCGACGGAGACTTTTATCTCTTATATATCAGAATACATTGAGTAGGATCTACTAGAATCTGACAAAAGTCTTTCTCATAGCAGTCCTTCTCAACCTCTTTATCATCGTCGTCGATGATGCCCGACCCCAGCCTTCGGGATAGGGGCGAAGAAGCATACCGTGAGCAAGTATACCTGTATAGTAAAGCAGTGTGCCATCGTACTTTGCCAGATAAATCTTTCTTTCCCAAAGTCCACTGCCACCGATATTTTCGGGCTATATGGGTTAAAGCAATCCCGTTTCCGCACCCACACTCTTTGTGAGTCCCTAACCTCCACCATTCGTTAAAGAGACAAACCGGTACACAATCTTGAAACATTTGTAAACTATAGTACACCATCGCATGAAGATAAATGTGTCGTAATACCCTCACATTCATCCAGTAATCTCAACAGCTTCGCCATATGTTGATGAATGTGTAAGCAAGAGGAAGAAACAGCGAAAGTCATTCAACACAGTTGTTTTCCTTCGTTTCTGGTTTGCCTTCCGTATCCCTATTACGGAACTGGTCCGGCCTATCCGTAACACACTCGTAAGGGAGATCCATAAGTTCAAGCAGAACTTCTTCGAAACCATTTACACATGTTGTGGGAACACGTACTTGCGGGGAACACAAAAAAGCAGCTCGTCTCCGGGCGACGCCGTCCAGAAGGGGGGGGCTCTCAGTACAACCCCACATATCTGCCTCTCCTCCAATTTCTCAAATCTTTGCTGTAGGGCGGTATGCACCTTGAAAGAAAAGAATCAGCGGTCAAGAAATTTCTCGCAAGCAACCAAATAATAGTAGGTTGCTAAGGAGAGAGGTGAGAGGGTGGTGTACATCATGGGTGAGTTACTCCCACTCTCTTACCCCTCTCACCTTCAACTTCTACTGTCCATTAGTCAGTAGGGAAGCATCACCAGCTTACCAATTAATAAAACCCTATCCATACTTGAAGCGGGGGTGGTCTAGTGACAAGTGGCGCGCTTACCACTCGCGCGGCGCCGGGTTCGAATCCCGGGTCGACTCCCGCCCAAGCCTTCTACCCTCCGGGGACGGTAAATTGGTACCAGATTCGTCTGGGAGGATAAAACACTGACTTGTACATCGGCTGGCCACCGCAAGTCATTGTATAGGCCACATCGCATTCAATAAGCCACTACGATTCTGAATGGAAGTAGAATGCGTGCCGCATCCCACAAAGGGATTGATCAACGGCGAAGACTTTATCCTTTATCCTTTATCCATACTTGACATTGAACACATCAAGTGGTAGAGCCGCTTCAGACTTTACTATGAACTTTGGTGGAGAATGATTAGTAGGAAAGATACGCTATAACATGTCTTCAGAAGAGATTCGGCAACCCCAGATTTCTGCTCCCAGGGTTCCCACCTTACTTCTGATTTCTCTTCCTCACTAAGGCTGGACTCGTTAACACTTCACCCCTTCGTTGCTGAAGCTACGCTGAACACTGCAAGTTGAGTGACAGCTGATAAGCTCATTGTCAGTACTAAATCAGAACTAATGTCCTTTGAGTAAAACCTCCACTATCAGCTCTCCGATATGAAAGTACATGCCGATGAGTGTAATAATGGTTCCTGATGCAACAACAATCAGCCAAATACCAAAAAGATTCGGAGCAGTAGCAAAAACAATGGCAAACATCTGCATATGCAGAGGAACTTCCGGGAAATGAATTGCACGTATTCCGGTAGCAAAGAAGTGGAATGCACCAAAGCAGCGATAAAATCAACTACGAACTTTCAGTTGACCTATGCGACGTCAAAAAGTTCAAGTAGAAGTGCACGTGATAAAGTGCAAGGCAAGGTTGAGAAGACATATTCGAATCAGGGCACATCCTGCTGCCGGGGAAAATTCGCGGAAAATGCCATGCGCCTAATTTCCCTCCGCTTCCCATCTTACCTACCAGTTTCCTAGATTTTCCCTGCTTCCTACCACTTTTTCCAGTTGTTCCGAAATTTCTCGAGACTTTTCTCGTTTCCTTTTTGCTGTCGAGCGGGGGGGGGGGAGAGGAGGGGAGGGGAGAACTTTAGCAAGCAAGTACTAGTTTCAACTTATAGAAATTTGGCCCTCCCATCTAGGATATGAGGGGTGGATAGCAAATGTGAATCGTGTGAAACCGCGAAAAGTCAACAAAAATTTTTTTCCCAGCTACGCAAATTTCTCGTAAATAAAGGCAAATACGAGCCCCGTTTACCAACATCGACCAGATACGATCCCCCTCCGCTGGAGCATCCCCAACGTACGACTTGGTTTTACTCGAATTCGTCCTCAGAGACGATGGGTTTTGTTTTGTGTCTGAGTTGAGATGATCCTTTCTGTCCATAGCCCAGTGATAAGATTCGCATCAATGCCAGGGGCACCGTTGCCCACAGAGGCTCAACTCAAAACGCTTCTTTTAGGCCTTCAGAGAATACGACTAAGACGAGAATTCAGGCCGGCAAGTGAACTATTCCTTTGAAAAACTCGAAAGGTATAACATTACGTGCTGAGTAAAAGAAAAACTAAGACGCCGAGATTACATGAAGCAGAGAGAAACTGGAGACTGACGGTTATCATGTTCTCTATACAAGAGTAAAGAGATTAGGAGCAGCTACGGGTATTACATCTCAGCGGCTTGGTCTGCCGATTACTTGTTACTTGTCGGTTTCCCTGCTCTGCTCAAAATATTTTCAAACGACCCACTCTGATACGCAAGGGGAAACTTCAGCCCACTGTTAGCAGCGCTTGCTTTTCCGGTCAAAGAAGATAACAGTGCTGAGTGCGGCAAGTTCAATAGAGGTTAGGGAAGGGTTTAGGTTATTCGAACCCTACAGTGTTATTAATGATATGCTCGTTATACGTGATAAACTGAAGGATCATCCCATGAGATAAGGGAGAAGATAAAACTCGCTAGACTCAGTAAGTCACACACAGGAAGAAATGTGCCACAAAGAGTTAGAGAACCAGTTAAGACAGTCCAAAGTTGACCTTAGAAAAACAAAAGAACCGGCCAAGAGCTGCTCCGTCCTGCCCTTGAACAGTCACTCAAACAGTATTTACGTATGATGTTATCTGATGTACTCTATCCCAGGACAGAAGAAACAGAAAAAAGTGATAGAAGGGAAAAGTTGAGTGATGGAGTATGAAGAGGAAGTGATTGGAAGAAACGTTTAAAAAAGGAGACGTGAAATGAAATGAACTTGGAATACTTAGGTGAGCCAAAGAAGTCAAATCGAGAGATTCAAAGCCTCAATCAATCGTAGCCGTTACTTCTTCCTTCTCGTGCTCGTTCGGTAAGCCATGACCACTAATGGTCATGTAGCCAGCTTTCTCATCACAAGAGCCAGATGATTTGCAATTCTAATGCGGTCTCCCCTTTAGGAAACGCGTGTGAATCAGTTTTTTATCTTCTGGCGACCAAATGAGAAAGCATTTGAACGCTATCGGGAAGCAGTCAATTACAGAGCTGAAGGGATAAAGGATAAAGCTTCCGACGCTGAACAGCTCCCATTTAGGGTACGCGCCACGCATTCCGTTTGCATTGAGAATCGCCTGGCACTTTGAATTCTTTGATCTATATAACGGCTTGCGTGAGCCGACATTTCACCGCAGTTTTATCGTTTCAGACGAGATTAGTGCCGAATTCACGGTACACGGAGAGATGAAAGGTTTAACAGCCGGGGCGGACCCGGGACTCTAAGCACCCGCTGCACCTCTTGATACTACATCAACTGCGCTTGCAAAAACAACAAGGAAAAGGATAATGTCTTCGCCGTTGATCGGTCCTTTCGGTAGATGCGGCACACATTCCGCTTTTATTCAGTACTGATAGTTCATCTAATGCGATGCGGCTTACACAACGACTTGCGGGGCAATCGGTTCTCATTGTAAGCTATCATGATTTGTCGGTGGTTTCTAAGAAGTTTAGCGAGCACAACAGATATTCAGTGAAAAAATTCCCTGGAATTGGAAGTTAAAAGGCTTTCGAAAGTCAACAGATCAAAGATTCCGAGTTTTTTTTTCAGAGTTCTTCTCATCCTCCGAGAAAGGATCCGGTACCAGTTTATTGCCCCCGAAGTATAGAAGACATGGACGGTTTGGGCGGGAGCCGATCCAGGTATGATCCCGGACCGCGTGCGGGCTGAACGTGCCACTACAATACCTTCGGGAGGCTCACCTGAAAAAAAACAATAGTGTGCAAATTATGAACGCCTTCCGGAGCAACTCCAGACACTTTTTGCATCTGTCAAATGCAGTTTTGCAAATCCTAGCTAAACAAAATTACCAGTAAATCTCTTTCTATGACAGTGGAGAACTCAACGAAACCGCAGAAAATTGGGATTCTCATTATTTACATTTATAGCAAAGTGCATTCGTCACCCGGAGAACGCGAATGAATGTGAATTAAGGGAATGAACCTTTATAAAATGAATAAAAATGCTCTTTTGTCGATTATACTTCGATAAAACATCTTACTTACTGCTACATCTAATCTGTACTCTCAGCTTGAGCCAGCCTGACAGATCTATGGTTCTGAACAGTGATTTCTAAAAAAATCAGAAGACATTGAGAAAACGAATGTACACGGTACCCTCACGTCATCTTATAACTCCTTCCCCTTACCACTTAGGAGATAAAGAGGAGTCTTAGACCACTCACCCTTGCCGCCTCAATCTTCCAGAATCGCGCCATTTTTTACCACTTTTTTTCCTCCGAAGGCCGATTTCGCCAAAAATTTGCCTCCAAAGGCAGTTTGTTTCCGACACGATTATAACATCCGCTGGGCACGAAACTGCCTGGCACCCGTGCCGCAGGAGTCAGGCCTTAGATACCTCAGCACAACTCGCTGAAAATTCGCCTCCGCATACAAATCCGTTTGGTACGAAATCGCCTGATGCCTGCTTTACAGTCGAGAGCACGTCCTGCCTGTTTCGACTCCGAGCGGTTCTGCGCCTAATGGTGTGCCAGGTCTGCTGGGAAAATTTACACGCTCTAAGACAAGACAGCACTCTTTGGTCGCCTGCAGTAGTGATACTTCCCTTTGCTAAGACGCAGCCTTAGGAGAGGAGGGCATCACCATCTCGCGGGAAGAGGACAGCTGAGGTCGTGCACTCACAATCGCGCACTCAAATGCCCCTTTTTTCCTATCCATTACTCCCTTGGCATCACTAGCAGAAGTGCTATTCGTGTTTTGAAGGCTAAACTACCCTGGGCACAAGTCTTCAGCGAATTCGGCTACTTGATGCCAGCACCGGTTGGTTTCTTGTCAAAAGAGTGCGATATTCTCGGTCAGATGATCAAGCTGGCCCTGGTGCCCGAATTCCAGACAAGGTTAAGGTTATAGCTTATTCCGGGAAATTTCAGAAAAGGTGGCAGTAAAGGGTAAATAGTGCTCTTCTTATCCTAATTGTCAACATTTCTCCTTATTTGTCCTTTGAGGAGGCGTTTAGTGGCAAGTGGCAGTAAAGTGGCTTACCACGTGCTCAATCCGGGACTCAAATCCCGAACCGGCTTCCGTCCAAGCCAGTCCATCCTCCGGGAATGGTAAATTGGTACCAGATTCGTCTGGGAGGATAAAACACTGACTTGTACATCGGCTGGCCCCCGCAAGTCATTGTATAGGCCACATCGCATTCAATAAGCCACTACGATTCTGAATGGAAGTAGAATGCGTGCCGCACCCAAAATGGTGCTGAACGGCGACGAAGAGTTTATTTTTACTCCGATGTCCGTTGAGGCAAATGCTATCGTTCAGCCCACTCACCCGCATGGTCTAGGTTTCATGGGGAAGAGGACTTTTTCCAAGAGGGTGGTCGGTGCCAAGACATCGCCCAAGCACAATAGGTTTGGACTTTCGGGCCTTCTGGCTCCTTCGAATGGATATTTCGCAAATCTCTTTCAACATGGGAACAAGCAGATGAAATGAGTGAAAACTCGGTGAAATAAACAGTTATAAGTCATTTGTTGATGATAATAAGTTTAGAGGACAAATGAAATGGAAAGAGGCAGATAGAAGCTAATTTTATACAAAGAGAATGTGCAACGACAATGCCGTGCAGAGCAGGTGCAACGAGGCGAGCAGTGTTGCATCAGCTGTGGCGGAATTGGCTGACGCTGTCCGTAGGCAAGCGGCTTTGTTCTGGGCCGTAATGAGTGCATTTTAGTCAGTAGTGTAAAAGTGCACCAGCACCGACGGATACTTGCAGACGGGACGCACGGCACTCCCCTCGATGATTTATGTTCGGTGTCAGTCGGGTTGGCGGCCAGCCAACAGTTGTCAGCGTTCGCCGGCAACTGGTCGCCTCGCGTTGGCTCTCCCCTGCTGTGTCGGAATGGCGTATGAGGAGAACGAGAAGAACTCAAATCGAGACAAAGAGCAGACTAAAAGGCACCAACCGGTTCAGTTAGGGGGGAGGGGTCTCAAATCCACATACTGTCAGCAAGCGTATAGGAAGGGCTACATATCGTCTATATGTGAATGTGAGGATACCCTCGATTACATCCTTGCATCGGGAGAAGAGCCTTGAATTTTTTGCCAGCGTGTGCGTAAAATGTCGCGTCTCGTCGGGCCTCGCGTTTTTGCCTGTCGCGATCGAAGTTTGTGAGTTGTCGATTCGACGGTGAGGATTTGAAGGCATATTGATTAGCCACTGAAATCAGGGAACACCATCACAAAATACAAAATTTTTTTTCAAAATACGACTCCCACTTCTCTGGTGCGACCGTCTTTCCCATTCTATCTACTATATCCAACTTTCGCAAAGTTTTAGCATAAAGCGGGGACAGGGCGCACCATTGGTTTGGGGGGCCTTGGTTTGGCCTCTCAACAACAAGCAGATACGACCCCTCCCTTTATAGAATTGAAACAAGGGAAGCCAATCATCAAAAACTTCTCTCTCTGGGACCACATACGCCCCCCCCCCCACATCTTTCCCCCAGCGACCAAATACTGTCCCCCCCTACGGGGGAATCCCCAATGATGATGTGCTCTGAGCGGGGGATAGGTGGGTGTTTCCAACCGACTATCAGAAATAGTAAATAGTTTTGCTGCCCACGTAGCCATAAGAGGAACATTCAGCCCGTGTGAAGAAGGATCGAGAATTTTATCGCGGAATTTAAATATGGCCTCAATTTGTTTTACCCACTCGATTGGATGCTCTCGACTTGCTTTTGGTCTTCAATTATTTATTTATATTACTTTGATTACTTATTTATTCTCTTATTCGCGTCCTACGAGAATTCTAACACACTAAACGCGTCTCGAGTTTTGGTGCACCGGCACCGATAACACCATTTTTATTCGACCAATGTATGTGTGCCTTGATGTCGCTTCTTCAGTGCCTAAAATTTGTAGGCAGCTTTGAAAACCATTCTCATGAGCAATACATATCTCCACCTACAGTAAAAAAAACTTAAAAGGTTGTTGACTAGACCCTTCGCAAACTTGGAACCTTTGCTGAAACAGCCTTCTTATCTTAGTACACTTCCGGTGTCGCATTCACCACCCCCACAACTTCCTTATCAGGGCATCTTTCAGCTGGTTTTTGGTGGTTCCATGGCGTCTTCTAGACGGACTGATCGTTTTTGTTTTTGATCATGGACAGCAACCGTTAACCAACGAACGGGTCCCGGATTTTTGAACCTCTTGGTCGGGTGTTTCTTGCACGAATGAATGCCATTGATTCACATACGATTGCTTTTCACTTAAATAAATTTCTGAGCTCGTTTATCATGGTAACCTCAAGCGGATGTAAAGCGCACTCTGGCTTGGTGGGGGCATTTGCTGATTCCCACGGTCATGCCTATGGCTATTGTGGAAGCCTGTAAACCCCTATAAAGCTATGCAGTAGCATGAGCTCATTTACTTTTGACAAGAGACTGCCCCTTTACCTCTCCTAGCTGAACAACGCTGATGTGATACACACGGTGTGAAGGGAGAAGTTAAGTATTTTCAGAGATTTAGAGAAAATAATGGCACTATTTACCCTTTACTGCCCCAACCATCCAGAATTGAGCCAGTTTTTGACCGACTTTTTTCTCCGTGGACAGATTTGGCTCAAATGTTGTCTCCTGGGGTAGTTTGACCTCCTGAATACGAATATCACATTCGCTTAGCCCGAAACTTCCTGGCGCCCGCGCCACAGGCGCCGGTGATTTGCGGTATTTTGGCGCCAGCGCCTGTAGCTCGGGCGTTAGGAGGTTTCAGGTCGAGCGGATGTGATATTCGTGTTTAGAAGGTCAAACTACCCCAGGGTACAAGTTTTCAAGGCCAGTTCTGTTGCCAAGCGCCAGTAAAATGAAGTCGCGTCAGAAAGGTGGCCTCTTTGGGAAAGTTGTGGGCAGTGTGAAGCGTAAATAGTGCCAAGAATAATCAATACTCTTTCTAGCACAAGACAGTAGACCAGCGTGCAAGAGATTCAGTACAGATTCCGAACAAAGGAAACAGTGGAAAGGCAAATATGCGAACCTTACGTTTTCTTATGTCAATTACATCATAATTCTCAAATCACAGCGCTTAACGGCTGATCCTGACTTGGTGTGGTGTTCGCTACTACCTGAATGAGTAAGTGAATTGCGACCGAAAGTCTTCTTTATCAAGAATGACATGATACCAGTGGGCTGGCAGTACTGACAATTGCTGTGTCAATACAAGGAGGCCGATGGCGTTTTTGACTTATTCACTTACTCAACTCCAATTTACTGTTAACTGGTTGCCTGAGACGATATAGAGATAGTTTATCCTCTTACTAAAAAAAATCCTTCTGAAAACGAGACTCGTCTGAACTTGCGAACTGTTGAGATTGGGTCGTTTTTCAGATAATCATGATATGACTTCGCTTCTGCGTTGGGCGGGCGCGCTATCGGAAAGGGAAGAGGAAATAATTGCTCGTTTTCTATGCAAATTTTCGTGGCTCTTTCATTCACTGCTTTCCATCACTTCATTCTTAACAAGGGAGCCTTCAAGCTGGTTGAAGGCATATTCCCCGGTCAGGTGAAAAATGAAAAAGAGACAGCTCCCATAGCGACCATCCTTCTTACAGTTGACAACGATTGTTGGGCGAGCACAGGGGGCCAACTCCAAAACAGGAGTTGGCCCCTTGTGCTGGTCCAAAACAGGAGGAGCGGCTTCTTCCTGCAATCTCCAGTTGGTTTCCACAGCGAGTGAGGGGGGAAGACGTAGATAGGCGCGTGAAATGGGAAAAAAATTCAGCACTAGGGAGAAACCTCCCGAGAATCTCGGAATAGGCTTTCTCCCAACGGTCAAATCGAAGCCCGTCATGACGTCATGATTTCCGTAACGAGGACGAGCCCAGGAGAGCACAACGACATTGTTATGACGTATTCTGTGTGGGCCATCTTCTAGATTTAAGTGACTCTACAATCAAATTATCGCGGTCTGTGCCTTCAGTTAGGGCGCACATTTACCCAAAGGTGTAGTGCCGCAATCTGAACGTGGTGGTGAGACTGACAGTTTTTGCCTCAGTTTTGCATTATGGAAGTAGGATCCGTCAATTCTTGATTTTCTGCATTGAGCTGGATCTACAGTTGCCTTGATCCGCTTGGTCTTCACGCTAAACGTGTTTGTTAAACACTTAGCCAAGGGTTTTGAAGACTGAAAACGTTCGAAGAAATCAAGCCGTATCGAATTGGGATGCTTCGAAGAGAAGTGGGAACCAGCCCGCAGCCGAGGCGGCGCAAGTTTCCCCATTGTTCACAGTGCTCTGACGACCGATACGAAATGGCACATGCCTAACTCGCAGCCAATAATTGGCGCATCAAAGCCATCACACTCTCCGAAGCATAAGAAAAATCTAATTTTCAGTTGACAATGGCTTTGCGGCCATTTTTATTGGAAATTGAGCTGGTATTGGAGCTCTCACTAAAAAGGAGCCGGGACCATGTTGCTGCTTACAGAGTTGTCATTCATCATTGCAACTAGGGCTTTTCGCATAGTTTCTTCTAGATATCAATTGAAGGCAGCGCGCACGATCGCCATTTACAGGTTGTAGGGCTATCATTGGTTTATGTGGTAAGCGGGATTTCGATCCAAGAAGCGGTTCAAGCCGTGCCTTCTCGGCCTACAGCACATGGCGGAGGCAAAATGGGTGGAGAAAAATGATGTCGTGGTATGGCGAGGAAATATTCAAATGGTAGCTACCCCACCACTATTTAGCTATACTATTTGGGTTGGCACATAA
>MU915602.1:2702-17171 GCA_036418165.1 Cooperia oncophora
CCTGACCATATCGACACATCGCGCGCAGGGGCTCAACATGATCTCCTCTTCTTTGGGATCTCGCCAGTGGGCCGCCCCCTGCGCGCGATGTGTCGATATGGTCAGGATTACGGTAACCCCCTCTGGCGGTGGGTGGCGAGAGAGATCAAAGGTACTGATATTTGCCCCTAGGCGATGGAGAACACCCGCCAATTTCCCTCAGGCTAAGTAGAGGACCTATAAAAGAAAGACTGAGGGTCCAGGAGTCGTCCTGCAGTTTTTGAGGTTTTTTTAAGCTTGGTCTACGCTCTCCCTCTCTCTCTCTTGCTGGGGGGTCTCGCCTGGGTTTTCTCCCTGCTCCTGCTCCGCTCCAGCTCCAGAAGCTGGATTGATCTTCTTTGTATATAGGCTAGATTGTACTAACTATTGTTCTCATCCGTTGTTGTCGTTTTTTTGTTCCTAATAAATTTATTTTTTTCCGTCGTGTGGCGTCCATTCGAAGGAGTCAATCACACCTGGGACTATCCCAGGTTGTACAATTCACCATAGTTTTATCATAGTTCGCAGTACATTGATGATGCAATGGTCGTTGGTCCTAGTAGGATGTCAATGGCGTGATAGAGGGACGCCCGTAAGAGCAGTTATCCTTAGGTAGGGAGTGAGGACAGGGCGTAGGTGGAAGGGTAGTAGGTATATGACCGTAGGGTACATATAGCGCAGGGGCAGTAAGGGCCTACCGGTAGCGCTTAGCTCCTTAGCACCCGCGTGGCAGCACCGTGACGAGCATGGGCAAGCGTTCGTAAGTCCTCTGCAAACCTCGCGCCGAGGACGGATCCTTTCCCCTCCAGACACCGATGCTAGGTCAGAGGGGCCTGACGACCTGGTAAGACGCCAGGCGTGAGGGGAACAGGAAGCCGCCCCCGGCACGACAATCTGAGATGCCGAATAATCGCGGGTTCTGCCTTCAAGTTGATTGAACACAAAAGCAAAATGAGTAGAAAATGTTTATTTTATTTTGAAAACAGTAGAACTTGATCCCTCACAGAATGTAAGCACATATGCTCGTAAAGCAAGGGTTTCTCTATCAAATGGTAAAAGATTAGCGGCGGAGCGCTTCTCCTTTTACGCAGTGTTCCGGTTCAGGGTGAAACGTCGTTACTCGTGGGCTAACTCGATACTGCTTATATTGTGCATATTTTGTCCAGGCATAACGACGTATACGGGCGAGATTCGTAGCCCTTATGCAATGTTCTTCAGCATAAGAAAAACAAAGAATTCAGACTGGGGTGTGGTAAAAGTAGTTCATTCCATGATGCGAGCCAAACGATAGTCGCCAGCGATATCAAATCATAAGTGATCATCGAGGAGTCGCCCAGAATCTGTCCGAGCAATATCGATAGCGTCAACCGTGATGCGTCGAAGATCACTGAGTAACGACTGCAACAAGTTTACTAGACGAAATGAGCTCACCATCAGATATGCTAATATTGAAGACAAGCAGTACACTTACCTCCCAGGACGGTCCCTCTTAATTTTGACGTGAATGGATCCGCAGTTGCAGTGTTGTTCCAGTTTTTCCGTCCAAAAGTGCACTGGAAGGGGGCTGGGGGTAGCGATACCAGGAGGATCTCCTCCAGCCCCGTCCTGAGAGGCAGATCCTACGAAAACTTGACCTTCGTAGGAAGGGGCAGTGTTGACTGCTACGAACAACCCGGTATAAGTCCCACTTCAGAAAATGGCAAGCTAGCGGCGGCCAAATCGCAACGTTCTATACGAAGCTTTTTCAAGGAAAACAGGCAAGACGTTCTATACGAAGCTTTTTCAAGGAAAATATGGGGCCCTCTCAAAGAGCTAGAAATCCCGTTTAAAAACGCTGAAAATCGAGTATTTGCACTAGCATAGCACGAAAAGCTCATTTCAAGTTGCAGATAAACCCTCCTTTTTGACTTCATTCTTGAATTTTGCAAATATTGGGGAAAACAAGGCTCTATACATTAGGTCTATTGTACTCGTGTGGACCGAACTGAACCAGTGCTCGAGATTTTGCGCACTGAAAAGGCTATATCGTCCGAAAATGACATCGAGCAAACCCCTCTATATCCAGAAAAATCGGTACCAAAATGATCAGCATCATTTGGGAAACACAGCTATCTAATTTTTAATCACTTCTTACGCGATACAGCACGTTATTTGAGTCCTGAATGATTTTCCCAACGATTACCCTCTGGTTACAGTTATAGCGAGATTCGCTCGCTAACGAGTGTCTTCAGGTACTTCGATGGAAAGCAGATTTCAATATTTGACTTTTCAGTTTTTTAGGACATCATCTCATAGAACTCGACGAGCTGGTCTAACAGCGTTTGCGACGGATTAATCCGTCGCAAACCGTCGATTATACAAAAATTAGGGGCGGTATTGTATGTTAGCTCGCGAAACGGTAGCTGAAAAGTGTGGGATGTGGCAGTTCTTACTCATAAACCCTCCGTTTTAGAGCATCAATGCCATTCGCTCAAAACAACGGATACTTTTTAGCCGACCAAAAATTATGGCGAAACGCGAGAGTAGTAAACAGCAGTTTTCAGTTGTTTCCGTTCAAGACGCTCGGCTTACGACAAAGGTCGGATGCGAAACGAGAAAAACGAGGAGCTTTTTCCGGGTGTATTGAACAAAGTGAGAATTCTGTTCCGAAGACTTGAATGTTTCTCTATGAGAACATTATTCTCTCATTACAAAGTGTGCATTGCAATATATTAGTAGACAGTCGGATCGCCCAGCTCAGGGCACATCGTTGGTTGGGGAATCCCCAACAGGGGGGTCGTATTTGGCCGCCAGGAGAGGGGGGTCGTAGTGAGTGCGGCAGCCAGTAACGAGCAGCGCAAATTGTCAATGTGCTGAGTCCTGTACAACGAAACTTGCTTTGTAGAGAACTCGGATATGCAAAAAATAGTACAAAACTTTCATTCATCAAACTATCCGAAATAACTGCAAATATTAATAAGTCGACATTATCTCGTAAGTCCGTTGGTGACTAAACAGTACAACTCAAACTCTGGTTCGCTGCCAATGATATGGCGTGTCCGCGGTCGCGCTGGGCTGAGCCAACCTGTTTTTTTCTCGACAAGCGACAGGACTACCATATCGTTCATATCAGACGTTTTCCAGCAGTTGGTCTCCTTTATCGGAGTCAGCGATTGGCGGAGCACGAATCTGGCAGCGTTGACAGGGACATGTTCCATCATACGCAACGGAAAACACTGTAAACAAGTGCACAGGCTCGCCATGGACCTCCCTGAACCTTATAGACACATTTGCTCGCGTGAACAGACATTACGCACAAGTTGCACCATCCATCAAGCCTCATGCGCCGCCTCTAGTGGCGCGGCGCATCCAAAGTTGGCGTGATCGGCGCTAAACGAACATATCCTGCTCCTGCTCTACCACAGGATACGTTCTACATGCGTTCCTGGCTATTCGAACACGCTTATTTGAAACGGTACACAGGAAACGGGTTTTTCGCGCAGCAAGCAGCGGAGTGTGTTCCTCAAGAAATCCCCATAGCGAGATCTCATGAATCCCGAGAGCTTCAGAAACAGTTCAAGAGGTTTTTAGAAAGAGAAAATCTTCAAACACTCGAAACCATTCTCAGATTTGTGAAATGTTGAGTTACAAAAAAAAATATATTGATTCAAACCTGTTCGGTTGAAATCACTCCCCAACGAATCCCTATGGCAGATTTCTCTGTGATTTTTGCGAAAAAAGTTCATAAACGTTTTAGTACTTTTAGGAAGTGCAAACCTTCCTCTACACGAGTACGGTCTCCTCTTCCCCACAGGTCCGCTTTTGAGGAAGTTATGGTCCTTCAAAGACACCTACCTCAGCTGGAAATTCTCGCTCCATGGCTAAAATTGCCGAATAATCTCCAGTCACAGCTGCAATTACATGCGCATTCTGCTACCGTACTCCACATAATCGGGGTAATGCATTTTTACGGCGGTTTGTTAACTGTTACGTAGTGAGACAAGCCTAACTTTCTCTTTTCCTCGTCCTCAATCTTGGGAATAGACGTTGTTAACACTGTGGTCGCTGATGGCCGCTCCCAGAGAGGGAGTCCACCTCAGGTTAACGAATGCTCATTGAATTTAATCGCGATACATCGTTATTATTACCATGTGTGTTTCAAAACGGCCATCGAAGAAGTTCATCATACGAGTTTCTCATAATACGATTGTACCGTTTTTGTTTGCAATCATCTCTGTATTGTTCTATTATGTCATGACTTCAAGTCGTCCATTTAGTATGGGCACCTTCATACAAGTAGAATTTCATAGTGGGCGTTTCATAGTTTCATTTAAGGCGAAAAAAACCGAACGGCAAAAAAGGGGGGGGTCGTACCGAACCCCCAAAAAAGGGGGGGGTCGTACAGGCTCGACCAAAATCCCCATCGAATGCTGTGCCCTGGCCCAGCTGTCGCTGGGCGCTCCTCCTTCTGTGACATTGCACGGCTTCGCCGGCCATGCGGATTTGCCGCGTGCTAAGTTACGGATCGTTGACCAACCACACTGTTCAAAGGAATCTTCTGCATCAGCCAAGAACTGCAGCGCTCGTTCCGTCAAGATGCAGAAGCAACAGCAGCGCCCGCCGCATCACAGAAGGGGGAGAGCCGGCCTTAGCCAGCGAGCCGACCTTAGCCGAAGCACGGTTGCCGTTTGCTGTGGAGAAGCGAAGGTGATAGACTCTGAGACTGCCCGGGACTACCTGCATAACAGAGATCCTTCTTGGAAGGAGGTTCTCGATTGAGTGACCAGGTCCTCGGTCTCTCCTGATTACGCGTAATCGATGGTCTGGGAGGGCCAAAATCGAATTTTGAAGACCAACTGGCTCCCACACCAGAGACTGAGGGGGCGTACGATGAGATGAGTGTCAGCTTCCTAGCAGTAGATTGTATTGCAGCCTCATTACAAGCAGAAGCGTATTTGACGAAAAGTGGGCCTCTCACTCAGCCAGCAGGCACGGTCTGCCGTTGCAAAGTGCGACCACACCTCGTAATTTCCTGCTCTAGAACGAACCTCCCCCTCATTGTCTATCTCGCGACACTACCTGCCTCCCTCCCGAGCTCTTGCATTTCCCTCCTTTATTCGGAGCTTTTTGAAGAAGCACACAAAAACTACCGCCAGGGTTTGGAGGGCGGTGTACAGCGCCAGGGAAACGGAAAAAATAAGGAAAAGTCAACAATCAGGAACATAGATAGAACTTTGGAATTTTTAATGGATTTCTCATCAGAAACGACCGTCAGATGGTGTTCACTGGCATCTAATTCGTATCATAGGGAACTACTTCTTCGTTACTGCCTTTATTTCATGCAACTTTCGATCTTCTAGCTGTGCTACTCATACGCTATGTTTTTTGATACGAATTATCGTGAGTTATTCCTTGGAATTTTCGTTCAAATGAAGCTTGTCCTAATTAATATCACATTTCAGCCTTGCGCTCTTTGTCTGATGCTGATGTTCCATGTCGTTCCGTGGCTCTCGAGTTTGCCGAACCTGCGGTATGCTTATCATCCAGTCTCATTTCAGATACTGTTCGGCTTGAGAGGCGCACTTTGCATTCCAGTGGTTTATTTTGCTTGTCCATGTGAAGTGAAATAGTACAGAACGGCCCTTATTTGTGAGAAGAATTTACAGGAATTCGCCAGGTGGCTTGCATAGCTTTCGCTGAGTACCATTTAGTGCCGTCACCAAGCCGAACTGCTTTCTTTTTCATTTCAATACAACTTCAAGTGACACGCTCAGAACCTACAGGGAAGTGTGCGGACCACGCCCTATGGTCTCCAAGTCGGATCTAGATTTTTGGACAGGTTGTCGTTGTTACGAGGGGCGGGCATCACTGTGGGAAAACAGGCACTCGCCAGTCGAGTGAGTCCAGATCAGGGCACCTCGTTGTTGGAGATTCTCCAAGAGGGAAGGGGCCGTATTTGGGCTGAGAGAAAAAATTCTTTTGATAGGTGATTTTTCTTGCTTCAGAGACATTGTGAAGCGGGGAGGGCCGTGTTTGGTCGTTTTTAGGAGGGATGGGGGGGGGGTATTGCCCTTCTGACCCTCTGAGGGAGGTTGCTGCTGCTCTTCGTTTTTATTGTTTCATATGTATTACGTCCCCTCCCCCTCCTCCCACCGTGCTCGACAACAGGGGCGTATCAGCGGGGGGGGTTGGCACGGACTTGAGCAAGATCCCCACCTAATGATGTGCATTGGTCCAGATACTGCTGTATTTTCACATCGAATGTGCAAATCTTATATGTATTTTGTGCATGTGACGTCACTTGCAGGGTGTCGTGTGGGAGTATTGCGGATCTCTCGACCAGCAATCCCCCCCCCTGTGGGCCCATCAAACAGCTAAGCGCCGTGACTGCGCGTCTTTGAGGTCTTGCTGCATTCTAAGTGTAGATCTTCAACCAAAAATCAGTGCTGAATAATTCCAGCGTCTTGGATTCTTGAAGAATCTACTTCTGGCTGGGTTGATTTTATATGCAGTGCTTCTCATTTATTCAGGTTTCTATATCGGTGGGTAAGTTCAGATTTTATCATCGAATCATGGAAAGGAGGGTTTCTGTAAATTGATGGTGTACTCTTTCCATGCTTAGCTAGTACTGTGGTGAAAGGGCATGTCGTGGAATAGCGTCCTGGGTCTTGGCCTTTGTGGAAAACGCTTCTAGTTGTCAGTTTTAATTTTTTTTTCGTTTCATGCGCACCATCTTCCCGGCTTCCTATCCTTGCGCTCTGTGATGAGTTCTTGGGATGGAATTATCAACGAGATGTGAAAAATGCCATCATGCAAATACAACCCCTCAAGAACGAGGATCTTGGCGCAACCGCCCCTCCCTCCCCCTCCCCTCCTGCATGATCCGCTACGGATTTCGCACCTTTCTCTACTATCCCTCTGGTTCCTGGCGTGTGAGACGGACATGTTGCTCTTTGGAACTAAATTAACAAAGGCAACAGTATTTTGAGCACTGGTCGGTTTGAAGGGGCATTTCGCACTCTCGCTAGTTCTTTTTGTTGATTTATGTTAGCAAACAGGTCTCATTCGAGTCAGACCTGTAAACTCTTGTGAAACTGAGCAACTGTTTGAGTGAGCTACATCGCTCACAGGAACTTGCAAGTCTCCAGAAAGTGGCCCTTTGCGAGCATAGTTGAGGACCATTCGGTGCCCCCCCCCAAGCTGAACTACGCCAAATTTAGTCTTGCGATGACATGATTAATAAGCAAGTATGTTTTAGAGGAATCAGATATTATTCAGAAAACAGTGAGCCTTCGGCAGGGCGTTTTTCCAGGAATTTTGAGTCGTTGAGCTGTGTCATTTCGTGGTCCCATTCCAGGCACTGCACTGCTACCTGATCACAGAATTGGTAACTGTCTCCAACAGTTGGATGCTATCACGACTATGTTGGAGTAGCTTGGCTTACGTCTCCAAAATGGATACTGGCTCGACAGGTAAGAATAGTGAGCACGCCGATTCAGTTTGCCGGATAACCCACTGAAGCAAGAACTATCAACTTTTTAGGTCGTGATCCCGTTGGACGAATGGCATGAGTTCTGCGCGCGAATTATGGGAGCGCTTTTCTTAGGAACGTATGCAGGGGGGCAAAAAAAGACTTTTTCTTCCTTGACATTCGAGGCGTTGTAAGTTACACTTTATTAAATTCTTATCGGATATTTTCACCACCATATTAAAGAGCATATTAAATACTATCATGATACTCCGCCACAGCCTTCTGGAGGAGCGCCATCGAGAGATTCTGCCACGCGACCGTGAGTGGGTGCCTGAGATCAGCGAGATAGTCGATTTCTCCGCCACCGTAGACCACCCTATTGAACTCCGCCCGAACCCAGATGACCTGCTTGAATATTCCACCTTCCTTCAGGTACTCAACGCCCCTTCCATTCCAAGTAGGCGAGAGTTTCTCCAACGCCCTTCGATTTCATGTGGTGGCACCCAATGCTGTAGCAGTACAAAGTTTCCAAGAAGGTACGGGCGATGTGGGGAGGATATTCTTCTCGAGTTGCTCGATGTAACCGCCAGCGCTCACCTTCAGTCCGGGCCCACGAAGAAAATATCGGTCTCTCCATTCCAGGTACGTCCGGTCCCCACCATCAACTGGCGCCTTGGCGACTGAGGTGAAGATGATGTCCTAGACCGTAGCGACGTTGACGGAGCTGCTCGATGATGGAGGTCTTCCAGATCGAGAGTACTGGTCTCCAGGTAGCTATCCATGGGTGACTCCATACTAGAAGTTTCGCAGCTGTTTGGAGGTGACATGAATTCCAAAGGTCTTCTCCAGTCAGGCTGCGACTGGAGATGACTTCATATGGTGTACATGAAGGTGATGGGCGAGAGCCAGCTCCTGCTTATAGAGGAACATCTTGGGTATCTTCCGCCCTGGTACTCGTATCCACGTCTCTCTGGGCTGCGAAAACTTTGCTGATATGTGACTCGGTCGAAATGTCTTTTTTTTGCCCCCCCTGTATAGCACCCTCCCACGCCCTTCAATGGAGTAATATGAGGGATCGAATGGTGGCTGTCGACGCTCGAATCATTGTGAGTCCCCGCTCAGAACGTCTTCACATTTGTTCCCCTATCAAACCAGTTGCCATTTTAGGCTTGCCTCGGAATAATTTCTGCTCAGCTCTGGTCACAAAGTGCCTACCCCGACTTCTGGTCTAGAGGACATTGGATCGGCATCACATTGTCGGCCACCTGGTGTTTGGTCTCCATCGCCTATCGCATTGCACTCTTCTACACTACTAAAATAAAAACAGTGTGATGTTGATAAAGTTCATTACTGTTAGCTGTACTATAAAGGCTGTTTGACTGTTTTTTTTTCTGCTGAAGGCGCTCAACGTGGGCATTACCATTTTCGACACTTTCACAACCGTAGAAAGTTAAGAGTTCATCACTGATACTTTGTCTGTGCACATTATTCAGATAGGCTGCGTTCACACTTTGTGGCAGCATCCACCAGCAACCATCAACAATTCGAGCGTCCGTAAGCGTCAGCGACTAAGAAAGTATAGACCTAGAGAAAGGCAGCGTCTGCCATCGTCTACCAGTGCCCACCAGCGACTGTTTGCGTCATGAGGGACTAGGAAAGGATAGGTATCGATCTAGCGTCCACCAGCGTTCACGGAGTAGAGAGTGTGAGGAAGTAGGAGAGAGTAGACAGCGGATTAGGCGTCGTGAAATTGTGAAGTGTACAACCGCACCGTACTGCTACACAATACCGTGGTCCTGGTCGCTGGTGGACGCTGGCGGACGCTGATAGACGCTAGATCAATATCCATACTTTCTTAGTCCTTCGAGACGCTGCTGGTTGATGGCGGACGCTGGTAGACGCTACTGATAGACGCTGTCGCGAAGAATGAACGCACCCTTAAAGGTACGGTCCGCGATCAGGTATAGAAGTTGAAAATACGGCGTTGGAGGGTAGTGTGGTCCACGACGAACAACCTTGTACCGGTTTCGCGGCAAAAAATTGTAAGGGAGGGGCGCTATAGCGCAATATAGGTTCAGTGACGCCTCCTTTTTCCCAGTGACTCCGCCTCCAGACTCCGCCTTCAAGGCCCGTCTTTCAGTGAAAAACGAAGCTGCAGGAAGAAGAAGCATGAAAATCGTCATTTGTACGGTCGTAGAGTTCTCATCGAAGAGTCAGCTGTGCGGATGGGGGTGCAGTGTTGGAGATGGGGTTAATTGGGCACGTACAAACTGGGATCAAAATGGGGTTCTATCTAGGGCAGTTGACATGTTTTTATCTGCTTTTTTTCTTCACTACCGAGTTACTCAAGCTCTCTACTGTATAGGCAAACCCCTAATCCACTATCTATTATATCGAATAACCGCGGGCTCTGCCTTCAAAGCTGACCATCCGTTGTGTAACGTTTGCAAGTTTGCAGGAGAACGCAGATCGCACAACACCGGCCATGGGCTCACATTGTCAGCATCGCGCCATGCATCCCACCTTCATACAGAGTTTTTGGAAGGGTGCAACACCTGGACAGGCTTCTGCATGCCTGTAGATGTACTCCCACAGCTCTGAAAGTTTCGAGCGTGAAGTGTAATTGTGTATTAATTAATCGATGACGTCTCTGTGAGTGGCCACTATCCTTCTTGTCACCGCCAGTCCCACTTTCTGAGCATGCAGCTTGCTTCGGCCCTCAAGTGTCTACTCAAATGCTTTTCACAACAAGCACCCTGAATAAAGCTTTTATCATTCAACGACTGCATATCACTTAGTATCCCGCTATTCTCACATCTGAATGAGCTCTGCGCCTATTAGGCTGCGTTTATACTTTGCGGCAGCGTAGCGTAGCGCTTCCAGCGTACGCCAGCGGCAGTGTCGGGGAAAGGATAGATATCGATCTAGCTGTTTAGAGTTCGGTATCACCTGAAGAGCTACCTGGACAACCCGGTTCAGATAGCGTGGATAGTACAGGCCAAGATGTACTTTTGGCACATGAGCTGAGCTATGCCCCTCCCGTAGTGGGAGTGGCTTGAGCCTAAAATAAACGAAACTGGGTGACGGCTGCCATGAAAGGAAGGATTAGATTGTCGTAAGCCAGTTCGGATATCCTTACTTCCACATAACCTCACCCAAGTGAGCGACCGTATAAGGTCTACTCGTATACTAAAGTCGGTCAAAAAAATGTGAAGCCCATGGATCACATTACTAGTGAGAAAGACTTGCAATTTCGTAGTTTGTGGTCCAAAACCGAGGGTGAGCTCGGTGAAGTACTATTCTGGCCAGTTCGGCCCAGGGCTTTAGGTGGCACTCAGTTAACTTTGAGCAGTCCACTTCGTAAGGACATCCATATTGCTGTAACCAAAATGGCTTACTTTAACGATTTCGCAACTTCACAAGAGCTTTACAGGTCTGACCAAAGTGCGACTTGTTGGTTGACACGAACCAACTAGAGAAATTGATGTAAGGCCCCTTCAAATCGAACAGCGCTCATTTTCGACAAGTGTTAGTAGTTAGCACAGAAGTCCTGTCAGTAAGAGGTACCATATATACAGGGGGGGGGCCAAAAAAAAGTCATTCCGGCCGAGTCACATATGAGCGAAGTTTTCGCAGCCCAGACAGAGGAAGTGGATATGAGTACCAGGGCGGAAGATACCCAAGATCTTCCTCTATAAGCAGGAGCCGGCTGCCGCCATTCAGAATATTAACTGTCCTCTGAGCGATCATCCGCGGCCCGCTCAGGGAAAGGCTATGATTGCCTCCTCCCTCCCTCTTCTACCAATAATGATCATTTGGGACTGATTTAGAAAGAAAACATCCGGTGGTGAAAAAACCTTTGGTGGGCTTATTCCATGCCTCTTGACTCCGTGACTCCGTGACTGATAGCGATGAGCCAGGACGCGCCTTTTCACTGAGGGCCCCAACGTGCGCCTTTTTTTCGCAGACCCTCGCTCGCTGCGCGATCCCCAGCGAGGAGGACCGCAATTGTTGCTAAAGCGGCGGGGTGCGAAGCGATGGCATTCGCCATTCAGTTTAACAGCAGAACTGCCGCGCCAGAAGTTAGGAAAAGTAAAAAAAAACCCACATCTCCACGCGGTCGACATTCTGACAAATTCGACAGCTATCGAATATTCAGCTAAACTCCAGGCAAGATACAGTCCTCACCATTACGTAACTGTCGGGGCGGTTCAATGTGGCTGCGTTTGGCGCTGTGCCAAACCCGCTCTCCACCAGTATTTAAAGCGATGGGGCGGAGAATGGATGATGACTGGAGTAGATGCCGGTTCATATTTACTCTTTTCTACCACTTTTGTCGCGATACCGCGTGTTTGCAATCAAAAAGGCATAGAACGGCTCAACATGGTGCACAGCTCATACGGGCTGACAGCGCCCCTACCGGGCCGCAATGATGAAGAGACTGATACGTGATGTTGGAGAAGTGGCGCAGATAAAAGCCGGACGTAACCCAGGAGGTCGCTCAGCGCGCTGCCCCCGCTTGTTATTTCGGAACTGTTTAGTTCCACTCTGTAGGCCGTGCCTATAAAACCATTAAAAGGTGGGCTTCGTTGTTTGCTGTGCGGCGGCTCCGAGGAACGCAAAAAGGGCCGGCGAAGAAGAAACCGTATGCGAACACTGAATGTGTTTTTGAGCCTCTACGAGCTGTAAACCGCTTGAAACTTTGACCAGTTGCTGAATGGAGGGACCCTATAAAGGTACTATCGGAATCGAAGAGAAAAGTAGCCGGTATGAGGATGTTACTTACTGGGCACGTCATCAGAGTGGAGAACGCTCATGGAATCGTTTTCTTCAACGATGGAGGATGGGATCAGCCCACCAACGATGCAGATGCCTAGTGGATAGCGGTGAAGGAATCCAAACGGACAGTTGGGGGGGGTTGATTCGTTCGACTCCCTCGGCCGCGCGAGCTTTTTGCATTTTATGTTTCTGCGTTTTCGCGTTCAAACTATGTCTTGTGCGTGAGTATGCGTTTCGAATAACCTGCATTTATGGGGCAGATTTAAATGGGATCCATTGAATCCAGTGCTACCTCAATTATTTACAGTTATTAACATAACCATTAAGCAAGACCTAATGAAAGTTGCCTTTATAGGCAGGACCATGGCCCGAATCACAAAATGGGAAACTTATTTGTAGCTACTCCGTCGTGCCATTATCGCTAATATGGAGTGACATGCTTCACCCAATGAATTCGTTTGCTACACACAAATAAGGGATGTGTAACGCTACCCAGGCGCCAAGTTACGTCGGCCGCAAAATAAGTGTGAAAATCATGATCGGGGCCATCGATTACCCCTGTAAACAATCTTTCAGCCAAAAAAATTTTTTCGACTTTTTTGGGTGTGTGCGTTGGGTTGTGCCCGACAGTCTTTCCATAGAAGTCTACAGTGCCTCGCCATAGGGACCCCTTATTTTATTAATATCCAAAAATAAATAATATGCCGATAAAATTCATGCAAAGTGGAAAGGAAGGGATGCATTCCACCAGGTTTGCTGTCCTGCCCGGCGGCCTGCTACGTCGTCGTTCCATCATCGTCTTTACAAAGATGGGATACTCCGGTCACCACTGCCGACCAAATGGTCCACCAAAACCCAAAAAATCGAAAAAACTTTTTTTGGCTAGAAGTTCGTCCATAAGGGTAGTCGATGGTCCTGATTACGATTTTGACACTTATTTTCGACGTCGACGCAATTTGGCGCCAGTATAGCGCTTAACGTCCCTCATATGGGGGTACATAGACGTACCTTTCGCTCCTTTTTTGGCGTTCCTGGAGCCGCACAGCAAAAAAACGAAGCCCACTTTTATGGTTTATGGGCAAGGCCCTACAAAGTGCAGTAAACCGTTTCGAAAAAGCGGGGCACGCCCTGAACGACCTCCCTTGTAAGAGAAATGAGTTACGAAAAGGCTAGTAGTTCGTCCGCAAAAAGCCCTAATACGGTGCTGTCAACGGTTGCGCTCGACGCACGTCTCATGACGACCTTTGAAAAAATTTGTTTTTTCTATTCACGAAGCAATGCGAATAACAGCATTTAATCACAAAAACTTGGGTGGTTTCGAAACGAAACGACTTGCACTATTTTACAGTGGAGCCAACACCGGAATATTGATGGAAACTTCTTGACTAATTGGTCAGTCGGTTACATAGAAAGATAGTAAGCAGTCATTGGAGCCAAAAAAAAGTCATTTTTGCTCCATGACTTTCAAGGCGCTATAAGTTACACTTTATTAAATTTTTATCGGACATTTTTACTACCATATTAAAGAGCACATTAAATACTATAACGATACTCCGCCACAGCCTTCTGGAGGAGCGCCATCGAGAGATTCGGCCGCGCGAAAGTGAGTGGGTACCGGAGTTGAGCGAGATCGTTGATTTCTCCGCCACTGTAGACCACCCTGTTGAGCTCCGCCCGAACCGAGTAATTGAGGGGGTTTAGTTCAGGACCCCCGCTTAAATACTCCATCTTTTCCAGGTACTCAACGTTCTTCCATTCCAAGTAGGCGAAAGTTTTTCCAACGCCTTCGATTTCATGTGGTGGCACTCAATGCTGTAGCAGTACAAAGTTTCCAAGAAGGTACGGGCGACGACATGAGAGGATATTCTCCTCGAGTTGCTCGATGTAGCCACCAGCGCACACCCTCAGTCTGGGGCCCACGAAGAAAATATCGGTTCATCCATTCCAGGTACGACCGGTCCACACCATCAACCCGCGCCTTGGTGAATGCTGGTGTGAAGATGATGTCCTGGACCGTAGCGACGTTGCCGGAGCTGCTCGATGTTTGAGGTCTTGCAGATCAAGAGTACTGGTCTCCAGGTAGCTATCCATGGGTGATTCCATTCAAGAAGTTCCGCAGCTGTTTGGAGGCCACGTGAATTCCAAAGGCGTTCTCCACTCAGGCCGCGACTGGAGATGACTTCATATTTTGGTGTACATGGAGATGAATGGCGGCAGCCGGC
>MU915603.1:0-12672 GCA_036418165.1 Cooperia oncophora
GGGGGGAAGAAATGGGGAAAAAACAGACGAAACCTGAAAATGCAAAAACAATAGCGAAAAAAGCATTTAAAACAACAAAAATTACACCAAACCAACAAAAAAAGCAAGACACTAATACAATTTATCAAGTAAAGAAAAAAAGTAACTTACCTTCTCGAAAGCCGGCCGAAATAAGACGATTTTTGGAGAAAAATCGGCTTCGTCGAGTCGATAATCAGCTGATCGCCGCGCCAGCCGTCAATGGGCAGGCGGCAGAGTACTATGCGGCGCGTGTCGAGCGCACAGGGAGTGAGAGGACGCAGGGTAGCTGGCCCCGCGCCGCCGACAGATTGCTACTTGTGACGCGGTCGCTGGGGCACTCGCGTCTGCGGTCCTCCGACCGCCCTAATCAGGTCGAAGGATGACGACTACAACTCTGACCTCGTTTTACTTCTGTTTTACCTAGTTTTGCCTACTGATTTGTTACTCTTTTCAGTGAAATTTTATAATATTACTCGTTCCACAGAGCGATCGATTTTTTTGAAATTTCGATGACTTTTTGTTGCTTTATTGCAGTTTTTTCACATCATCTTGCTGCTAACTTTTCCTATCTTTTTTTTATTGTTTACTTAACATCATTTATTCCTCTTTCTTTCACTTTGTGAGGCGGAGATGGATTAGCGGCCGTTGACCACGCCCACATCCTCCACCTTGAGGTTTTAGCCACTATACGACGGATACGACACTATTGCGCAAATGTTTTGTGAGAACTGCCGCTCTAGAGAATGTTTCTCTTATTTCAAATTTGAGTTTTCATCGAAAATTCTAAAAATTTCGTATTTCGAATCACAAGCTCTTCCATTGATTTATCTTCATTTCCTCCATAAACCTTGCGTAATATAACGGGATGCAGCAGATTTTTCTATGCTCTACTGCTTCAAGCGATTCATTCCGTTATAAGGCTCTGGCCTTGAAGAGCTCAAAAATCCTCAACTGTCACCCTGAACTTCGAATAGAATCATGGCAAACATTTTGTAGAATACTTTATTCGAGCCTCGCATTGGGACCCACTCCATTCAAGCAAGTTGTAAAATCTCAAGCACATTCGGCTCGTAGTCACTTGATGATGTGCGAAAAAGGTCCTGAGGTGATTAGCGGATGTACCACCGTCGACAGCTGCGATCGGCTGGAGGTTTCGTAAAGACGATAACAATGGATATAGTGGGTGTGTGTCGATTCAATCGTCGACAATAAGTGGGTCGTCGCGCCGGTGGGCGGAGCGAGCGGCGTGGCGGCCGCCGCGTACGAGTTCTGTTGCGCGGCGTTCAAATTGTTAAAGGGTTGACGATCCCTTTAACAATTTGAAAGAGTCATCCTATTTTGGTTATCTTTTTTCCTATTATGTCTTTCCTATCCTATTTCCTTTTTCTTGTTATGATTATTGACTATTACTCTTACTCTTGAGGTCACCTCTGAAATTCAGACCATTTTGGTTCGCCTCCAAATTTCCAGTGTTCTTCATCTAAAGCCTCTTTTGTTGTCATCTCATTCAAACACAAAATTGGTGCTAACGTATTTGGGGGGGACCACGCGGCGCGCGGCGAGTGATGACTCATCGGCTCTTCACTCATCGGCATACTTGAAGCGCGATTCTAGCAGTCAAATTAGAATAAAACAAACAAGGTTCACCGGGGAACTTGCTGAGAAATCCCACGGTAGCCGCAAACAAATGTTTGATCTTTTGTAGTCAACAATAGCAGTCAACAACAAACAGGCAACAAAATTTTGTAGTTGATTCAAAAATCTTCCAGCCCACAACTGTTTCTTCGGACTTTTTAGCGTTACTGTATTAATATAGCTAGGTCGGTGTTATATCCATGTCCTAAACACAAAATTACTTCTATTTTGCCGAGGAGGGAGCAGAAGAGCAGATGAGTCATCGCACGCCGCGAGCCGCGTGGTCCCCCCCCCCCAAATACGTTAGCACCCAAAATTAGGGGATTTTGTCGATTTCACTTTCATTGCTGGCAGTAATGCATACTTTAGTGATATTAAATTATCTCCTGCTTTTTGACTCTTTCGTTTGTATGCGAAATACTCGTTTCCCAAGCTTATTCGCAAGTCTACTTTTTTATGACCTTCGTGAATGGGAGGAGATGGTATCGCATTGCTATGTTCTTTTTAGATCCATGTGCTCTTCTTCTTGTGCGACTTGAGAGCTTTCTGTGCCCTATTTCTGAAGAAGCTATAAAAATATCTGATGCTTGTGAAGGAACGTCTGCCGAAGATCCATCGCCGTTTCATTTCAACCTTGTGCTGAACATCTAAAAAAATATACGCCAGGTAAGTACATCAGCTTTTTAAACTGAAACTAATGGGTTATCAGCAAGCTATTCCTTACGTGTTCTCGAACTAAATTGATTTTTGCGATGGTATAGATTTTCACTTTATTTTGGCTAATGGTATTTCTTTTAGCTCATTATATTTCGTAGAAGCCGAGCTGAATAAGTGACGGGGTTTTATGCTTCGCTATAGTATCAAAGTTCAAATCAAGTTATATATACAAATACTATAGCGATAGTACTATAGCGAGCTATAGGTGCTATCGCTATAGTATTTGTATATATAACGCGTTAACTTGCGTCACTCAGAGAGAGAATGGTATTGCATTGCTGAATGTACATTATGTTTTGAGATGGAACTCAACACGGCCCCTAGCTCATTTTTTTAATTACCCCGCTGTTCCTTTTTTTAGGTAAAGCATATTCAATATTCTCACTTATCGGATCGAATATCTTGGTGCGCTCCCATCCATTCATACAACCCCACTTTGTTCCGGAATTGGGCAATAAGATATTGCAAAAGTATTGCAAAGGTAAGATTATCAGTCTAACGGGTGCGTGCAGTCTGCTTCTGTTCTTTTGTTATATGGTTCCTATCATAGCTCATAGCTCTCTTGAGAATGACATAGGATAATTTTTCTGAAGGTAATCTTGCACGAGATTCACCATTGGTCGAGAGGTGAATCCTTTCCGTGTGTGAGGTGAGCAGGTCAGAAGTGTAGTACTCCTGGTATATGTGGCGGTATCACCACGTGGCGTCGTGCGCGACTAATGCAAACACCGTACGATTACGATGGACGCGCGCTCGCGATGGTTTTATTATCGCGTTTCATTTCGTTTGCTTTTCATTTCTCTGCTATTTTTCAACAGGACAGTGAAAATATTCCCAGCGTGCGCTCCATTGGAAGCACGCGGTTTTGCGGATTGCCACACACGCGACGTCGCGTAGTCCTAAAGACCTTCTCCCGCACTCCTGTCATCAGAGCCTGTGGTTGCGGAGCTAACTTCCTTGGTATTCCTTAGCTTATGTGATTATAGTCAGACATCATGAGTGGCACATGTCACGCCGTGTGGCGCTTGCGTGGCTTTGTTGCGCGTATTACGTATCGTACGGCGAGCGCAGAAATAAGCGCAAGCGGAGCATCAAGCTCCCAAGCTTGTTCTAATGACAGTTGTGCTGAGCTTATCCATAGAATCTGCACACCACTCACATGGATTAGTTTCTCTCCTCAGCTTCCTCCACTCCCATCCACCTCGCTCATTGTCTTTGACTATTTCACCTACTTACACTAACAAAAATTGCTAACCTGTGCAAAATTAAGAAATATTGAAACCGAACTGAGCTTGAACCATCCTATCAAACATTTTCAATTAAGGTTCACTGAGCAATCTTTTCAGGTTATAGCCAGTCATGACGCTCCAGGCGCCTCTGCCTTCGCGCTTCTTCACCCGCCGCCGCACCCTTCGCGCTCCTTTCCTATCCTTTCCCCCCTTTTTCACTTCTTTCCTATTTATTCTTTCCTTCCTTCTTTCCTATTTATTCTTTCCTTTCTTTTCTTCTTTTCCTTTTCTTCCCCCCCCCCACTCATTCCATTCCTCTCTGCGCCCTTCCTTCGCTTCTCCTGCGCCATCCATTCGCCGCCTCTGCCTTCGCGCTTCTTCACCCGCCGCCGCACCCTTCGCGCTCCTTTCCTATCCTTTCCCCTCTTTTTTCAACTAGGTCACGGGAGTCCACTGCGCTGGGTTGCCACAGGGTAAATGCCCATGGCGGGGTCGACTTCGGGTCAGGTCGGAGGTCCTGAGGCATAGAAAAATGCAAACCTGCCGCACGCTAAAAACCACATCGCAGGCCATTTTGGATCCAGGTCACTGACCCAAAATGAACCGGGAGGGAGAAGTCCTATCATGTACGCAGGGAGTTAACACCCCGTATATAAGGCTTGCGTTCCCTACGGGCCCCTGAATGCGATCGGTTCGAGAGCTCCCTGGACTGTGCTTCTCGCAGCTGGCCTAGTGGATCTGGCAGGTACGGTAATCCTCTTCCTGATTGGTTGCGTGATGGCTAGGATGGGGTCGAAGGTCTCTGTGGGGTAGTAAGGCATTTGGTCGAATAGATCATAAATTGACTTCCACCCTTTCAGGCTCCGAAGAAGGTGAACTCACCGAAACGTCAGCCACTAATAAAGATCGTTGATAACCTCGTGTACAGTTCAAGAAGAAACAACTACTATCTTTTTCAGCTTGTCCTCCACATATTTCTTTCCATCCTTCTTCTTTTCCTTTTTCGTCCCCCTCCTACCTCATTCTTCCTTCCTCCTTCTGACGCTCACCCCCCCCTCCTCCACCTCATTCTTCCGTTCCTCTCTGCGCTCCCTGCCGCGCCTCTCTCGCGCACTCGTCCGCCGCTCCGATTCCCTCCCTCCCTTTCTTTCACCCTCCCTAACTCACCGGCTCCCTCTTCGAATTCTGAAGCCGTCAGGAAGAAAGAAGCAGGTATTATCTTCTCATATCCTTTTGCCTTGAAGACACATTATACGGTTCACGGATGAGACTCTTTCATTCTACCTTCGTGAAGTGCTCGTGAAGTGCTCCTCTTCTTTATCGTGTCAAGGGTAGGTTCTTTTCCATGAGGAATGGTCACGAACCTTCGCCTTCTCGAGGTCCGCGTAGTGTGGCTTTGGCACGAGTTTTTCCAAAATGAAAAGTATAAATATATTATCTTTCTGCTAACAGTGTTTTATTTCAGGATCAATATGCGGTCGTTGTTGATTCGAAATCGAACGTGTCCTATTGGAGTTACTTTCAAAGCGTTGTCAGTTTGGATTCCTAGGTTCGTATGCAGTTTTTTTTCATCCCTTTCACGTTCTGCCTGATTTCTTGCACTTATCAAGTTCATTGAAATTCTTTCGTTGTGGTGCCTGCATTGGATGTGAAAATGCATGTAAAAAGACACTTTTCTTCTTAGACATCCAAAGCTATATAAGTTGTGCATCACTAAGTTGTGACTGGACATTTCCTCCACCGCATTCAACAGCATATTGCATACTATCATGATACTCCGCCACAGCCTTCTGGACGAGCGCCATCGAGAGATTCTGCCACGCGACCGTGATTCGGTGCCTGAGTTCAGCGAGGTCGTTGATTTCTCCGCCACTGTAGACCACCCTGTTGAGCTCCGCTCGAACCCGGTAATCGAGGGGTTCAGGTCAGGTGACACACTTAGATATTCCGTCTTCTTCAGGTACTCAACGCCCTTCCATTCCAAGTAGGCAGAAGTTTTTCCAACGCCCTTCGATTCCATGTGGTGGCACCCAATCCAGTGCCGAGATGGTATGGGTGACGACATGAAGGGGACATTCTCTTCTAGTTTTTCGATGTAACCGTCAGCGCTCACTTTCAGTCCGGGTCCACGAAGAAAATATCGGTCTTTCCATTCCAGGAACTTCCATACCATCAACCCGCGCCTTGGCGACTGCGGTGAAGATGATATCCTGGACCGTAGCGACGTTGTCGGAGCTGCTCGATGTTGGAGGTCTTCCAGATCAAGAGTGCCGGTCTCCAGGTAGCTGCCATAGAGGGCTCCATACAAGAAGGTGTGTGGAGGTGACGTGAATTCCATAGGCCTTCTCCAGTCAGGTTGCGATTGGAGATGACTTCATATTTTGGTGTACATGAAGGTGATGGGCGAGAGCCTGCTCCTGCTTATCGAGGAACATCTTGGGTATCTTCCGCCCTGGTACTCGTATCCACGTCTTCTCCTGGGCTGCGGAAACTTCGCTGGTATGCCACTCGGCCAGAGTGCCTTTTTCTTGCTCCTCCTCTGTAAATTGTTGACGAACAGAATTTCTTATCAGTGCAAAAACTGCGAAAACTCGTCCGCAGCTCCAACCCCAGAGTCCGCTTATGCTCGAAGGATTTTTAGGCAAAAGTCAGGGAGCTTTCCCGACTAGCTTCCTACTGGCGATTTCAAATGTGTCACAGTAGAGGAATAATCGAATAGGTTCCATTTTCAGCAGAGAATTCTTAGATGAGTTTTGTAACATCCATATCTTTGATGGCACAAACCCCGAGTCAGGCTTATACTTTCCTCTCTGGCCCGTTCCTTTCCGGCCGTTTATGAAAAGGGAATGGACTGCATTGAACAGCACAGACAAAGACGGGCCTGACTCCACCACTAGAGAATCGTAGATTTTGTCGTTAAGAAATTACCGATTCTTTTTGTTGTTCGAGCAGAATTCTATAATATCAAATATCATCTAGGCCAATTATCTCCAACATTCTATACCCATTCCTTGAACGTCAACGAATGTCACAACAGAGCGGTAATTTGATGACTACCTCGGTAATATAAAATATCGTAGAAATTTTAAATCACTTTATGCATAGGGAGCGGAAAAGAAATTACATATTTTCTATTGATAGTGTTACTTGTTTGTTAACTCATCACCTAATATTTTTCCAAACATTCAATTTCCAAACATTCAAACTATTAAGGCCCTCTCCCGATGTAATGGTCTCCTCTGGCTGAGAGCCACGGAATCAGCTCCGGTTGTCTGTGGTAAAAAGAAGGAATCAAAACTATGGCTCCTGTTGATGAGGTAAAGTTACTGGAAAAAATTTATGAGAAGAAACAAAAAGAATAGAAAGTGGAGCAGAGATGGAGAGAAAAGAAAACAATTTTTCTAGAATACAGCCTTGTTCACTGCGGATCGTTAGGCGTGCAAGGGAGCTGAGCTTCGCGCGGTGCCTATCTGTTCCACCAAGTGTGGTCGCTTGCCTTTCTTCATCAGTCGCTGGAGAGCAACCTGGCGCCACACCCAGTCCCACCCCACCCCTCCCTCTTCCACGCCCGAGGTTCCGCAGCGAACAATACTCTAGTGCAGTTCAGTGACCATATGACATTCGTTGGGAGAAGGATGAGGTTTGAGGACACCTTTCGGGGAAGCTAAATGGGCGGAGACGAGGAAACGATGTCATTGGCTCGCCCCCCCCCCCGTTTCTGAGGACCACACCAATGACGTCCGCTCGAATCGAATCCTCTCGGAGCGAATCTCGCGCTAGTTTTCTGCCAACGTGTCAGATAGCTGAGAGTGGAAGTTAATTGCTGCTACATCGACGGTTATAAATACAGTATTGTTCGCTGCGAATGTGGAGCGTGTCAAGGGGAGGGGTTTGACCTTTTACCAGTCATTGAAGAGGACAAGCGACAACACTATTGCATATCGCTCGTATCACTCCTTTTACACCAACCGTCCTAGTAACGGACGGGCAGTCCCCCGACGCTGCCCAGGTTCTATCATCCATAGCGAGCAGGAATAGAGGCAGGTAATGAGCCCATTGTTCATTTTAGTGCCGTTACAACTCGTAGTGAAAGGGAAAGATGGGGTGCACATGAGGGGGGGGGGAGGCGGGGGAGGTCGCCAGCAGGGTAAGATCTCTCCAATGATCTTCCCTCTCCTGTTCTAGCCTTCGAGAATGCGAAGGAACGGAAAAGAGCCATGGTCAAGTTTGATAGACATACACTTCCCCAAAATACCTCACCTTCCCATTAAAAGTCGAGTTAAACACGGTCTGTGTAGAGCGCAGCGCCCGTGTGTGCAGCCCCTCCGCTGCACACGCGTTGCTAGCGCTCGCGGTTATGCATATACATAAGCCTTTTTGCTTATTGCAGTCCCGTATGCTTCCATAAAAATAAAAAAAAAAAACCTTGTTTTTCTTTTTTTCACTTTTTTTTTACAAAAAAAAAAGGGGGGGGGGGGGGGGTGGCGGCGGGGATTCTTTTATTGGGCCTAGGGTGCGTTAGAAAGCTGAATTTGGCTCGTCTCTACCCTTTTCTCCACGATTTGTTGAAGGGGCAATAATTTGTGCAAACTGAGCTGTCGCTGCGCCAAACCCAGCCCATGTGCCACGCCCAACATCCACATCGAACAAATACTTGAGCGTTTCTCATAAACGGTGTCATTTCGATCATGGAAACAAAAGCAATTCCAGGATGGCATGTCTCTTTCACGATAAGGACCTCCCAGCGCTGATACCTGAAGCGTGTCGGAGTAACGATTTTTTAATGCTTTGGCAATAATACCAATCATAATTCGCCTTCTGCTTATAGGATCCAGTTGTTCTCGGCTGTTGCTCGATATCCCATTCGGTCACTTGAGCTACAAAGCTTTCGGACTTGCTGATTTTGCTTTGAATGCACTGGAAAG
This sequence comes from Cooperia oncophora, assembly GCA_036418165.1. NCBI lineage: Eukaryota > Metazoa > Nematoda > Chromadorea > Rhabditida > Trichostrongylidae > Cooperia > Cooperia oncophora. Next base: position 8,528 of record MU915603.1, read on the forward strand.
GTTTCGGATTGGGAGGTGAGTTGACTTCTACGACGTGAGCGCGGAATGTATAGGAATTTTGTAAATAAGAGCTGGTTTTCTGAGGTACAGTTTTCTTAGAAAACAACTGTTCTTCTTGCTGCGATCCACTGCTTACTGAATCTGATCGTGTATGGATCCAATGAAAAATGGTGGGCTCAAAGTTTAGGAAAAATGGACCCCGAACAGCTTACAGTCTCCTTTGCCGCGAACACTGAAGCCTTTTAGGGGCTGGGCTTGGCAGGGTGCCAGATGGCTTTCCACCAATTGCTGAAACGGGTAAGTAGGAACAATTGGTTGTAACGAGCTAGCGCCACGCCAAACCCAGTCTCTGAAACTCTCCAGCGCCCGCAGCGAACGGGACTTACAGGGGGGCCAAAAAAAGTCACTTCGACCGAGTCACATATCAGCAAAGTTTTCGCAGCCCAGAGAGAAGACGTGGATACGAGTACCAGGGCGGAAGATACCCAAGATGTTCCTCGATAAGCAGGAGCTGGCCCTCGCCCATCACCTTCATGTACACCAAAATGAGGTCATCTCCAGTCGCAGCCTGACTGGAGAAGACCTTTGGAATTCATGTCACCTCCAAACAGCTGCGAAACTTCTAGTGTGGAGTCACCCATGGTAGCTACCTGGAGACCAGTACTCTCAATCTGGAAGACCTCCAACATCGAGCAGCTCCGACAACGTCGCTACGGTCTAGGACATCATCTTCACGGCAGTCGCCAAGGCGCGGGTTGATGGTATGGACCGGACGCACCTGGAATGGAAAGACCAATATTTTCTTCGTGGACCCCGCTGAAGCTGAGCGCTGGCGGTTACATCGACCAACTCAAGAAGAATATCTTCCCCACATGTCGTCGCCCGTACCTTCTTGGAAACTTTGTACTGCTACAGCATTGGGTGCCACCACGTGGAATCGAAGGGCGTTGGAGAAACTCTCGCCTACCTGGAATGGAAGGGGCTGAGTACCTAAAGAAGATGGAATATCCAAGTAGGTCACCTGACCTGAATCCCCTCAATTACCCGGTTCGGGCGGAGTTCAATAGGGTGGTCTACGGTGGCGGAGAAATCGACTATCTCGCTGATCTCAGGCACCACATCGCGGTCGCGTGCCAGAATCTCTCGATGGCGCTCGTCCAGAAGGCTGTGGCGGAGTGTCATGATAGTATTTAATATGCTCTTTAATATGGTGGTAGAAATGTCCGATCAGAATTTATAAAGTGTAACTTATAGCGCCTCGAAAGTCAATGAAGCAAAGTGACTTTTTTGTGCCTCCCCCTGTATATAGTCACCCAAGAATGGGCCTTTGATGTGCCCTTTCGTTCCACAGGAAGGTGTGGGCGAAACTATTCGGTAACTGAGACTGTCTGGCGCGAGACCTGCGCCCAGGATAGAGCGTCGGTGAAAAGATCCGATAAGGGAGTCGTATTTGATCGCAGGGGAGGGGGTTGTTTTGAACTTTGAGAAAAGTGTTTTCGATGGCCAGAAATTTGCCGAAAATGCAGTGCTACCATACATATCTACTGTAACACCGGAAGGACTCAATTCCACGACACCTTAAAAGCAAGGTCCAGGACGGTAGGAAGTGCAGTAGAAATTAGGAAGAGACGTTGTCAAATGACTCGTATGTGAAGGGAAGATGCCAAAAGGAACGTCGGCAACGTTTTTAATAAGGCCCCTGCGGCCCCAAACAATCGTACGGTTGAAAGGCCAAAGAACTCCGTGCTGGAACGAGTTCACTCGGCTGATTCCTTGTAATGAACCCCATGAGGCCACAAGAGACGATAAAGCATCCTTTTATGCTACCTGTCCGGTAACGTCGCTTTTTAAAGGCGGACTCTGGAGGTGGAGTCTCTAGGCGGAGTCACTGGAAAAGGGATGTACTACTAAAGCAACTTTGCCTCAACTTCGTTGCCTTGCAACTTTTGGCAGCGAAAACTGGAACAAGGTTGTTTACTGCGGACCACATTATCCTTTCATACAATCTTTTGCACTTTCATAGATCATCGTGGAGCGTTCTCTAAGCCCCAAGACAGCTGAGATTTTACACAAGGACATGACTTTATCATGAAACGAATTAAGCTGTCGCAACGCAACGCCGCAACGCCGGTTGAGAATTCAGGGGTCTAAAACTCAACGAAAAATTCAAAACAGAAAAAAAAGCCTGAAAGTTCAACGTTGCAAGAAAACCTTGCGTCGTTCCAGAAAAAGAGCTTTCTTATCCCATAGCAGCTCTTTTGTAGAGAAAGTGCAAAAAGGGCTTACAATTAGCAGAAGGCTCTTCGAAGCGAGAGGCAATTTCTGAAAACGGTAGATTGTAGATGAAAACAACAGAACAAATCCATGACCAATTCGAGGTGAAATGTTGAAGAACGGTCTTTTAGAAAGCTTGGTGCTGCTGAGTAACCACGAGCGCTCACCTATTTCTGAAACGCGCCATACAGTGTCTGCCGAAATCCCTTTCTGAGCACAATTACCCTAACCACTTATCACCAGTCAATTTTTGCATACACTAGTCCAAAATAGTTGTTTAAAGTGCCTTTCGCGTCCGCGATGAGGGGTCCGCGATCCGCGAAAGGGTCCGCGATAAAAAGCCTAGGTTACTTGCAGAAAAGTGGAAGAAAATTCGTCAAGTGAACCACCTATGAAGAGAAAATGCCAAAGGGAACGTTGGAAACGCATTCGTCAGGCCTCCTCTAGCCTCAAACAACTGTAGAGGTAAAAGACCGAAAAGACCGCGCGCTGGGACAATTCGACTGTTTCCCAGTAATGGACCTATAAGAGAAACTGAATGCGTCCACTACATGATATGTACTTGCCCGGGAGCATTACTTTTGGCTGGAAGGCCGACTTTGGAGGCGGAGTCACTGGAAAAAGGGATGTACCACTGAAGCAACTTTGCGCCTTGAATCCCTTCACCGTTCAACTTTCCGCCGCGAAACTGGCACATGGTGTTGTCACTCCGGGTCGCACCACCCTCCCACATAACGTCTTGCATTTTCATAGGTCATCGCGGACCGCTCCTTTAAAAACCTCAACTGCTTAACGACTTGGGAAGTGAACAGCCAGGTTCTGTTCCTTGATTTTCCGCTCTTCTTCGACATTCGTCGGAACTGCTCGATATTCTTGAGTATGTCGACTTTTGAAGCGTCAACCATCGCTGTTGCAATCACAAAGGAGCTCTTAAGAGTGTCATCTTTCGATTCGACTCGAACAGCTCGATCAACGCTTTGCACAAGAGGTCGTCGCGCTGCATGTAAAGGCTGCCTTTAATCCGCCAGCCACTCATGTTCTCTTACCGTAATCCCGCCCTTTGACATGCATATGGTAATCTCGCACCACTTGACATCGGGCGCTTCTTCAGACTACACATACCGACCACCATTTAACGTCTTTCGAATAGCATTGAACTCATTGAGAGGTCGCCTTGCATCACCTCTTTGGTGCCGCGGAATTCTGGAGGCCTGAGAATCCTCGAGTTCCATCGGCTCTAGCTCTAAACAGCTCTCGTTCTGATATTAGTGGGCCGTTTCTTCGAATTCAGTGATGAATTTCGTCTTCCAATTTTGTGGTGAAGTTCATCTACTACCAATGGTTCTCTGCTTTCCGTGGCATATGCTCTTGTTGACCAAATCAGAGCTCTTATTGAGCTTTTGTTCTAGCCTCTCTCTTATCGACACCGCCCACTATTGTTAGTGGCCAGCTCCACTACGGTACACCTCACACCAGCTGCCCATATCTCCAAAGTTCTAATAGTTACTTCTCTTCATTCAAATGCTTTTCATCAGATTCTGCTTCGCTCTGCCCCTTTTTTACTCGAAGTCCCTTTCAGCATTAAGATTATTTGTAGGGCTCCAATGCAAAAGTTCCGCTCGATGGCTGATGAGAGAGTTCATTCGAAAGCCGGTGGTGCAGGTACCAAGCCAAAGGTAAGCTTTCTTCCTCGATGAAATTTCAAATTACGGATTTCTCAATTCTCGGTGAATTATTCCGCTGAATTTGTTTACGTTCCTAAATGGTGATTTAGACAAGCTAGCTGGGCGGTAGAACTCCGGAAAGGCTCATTCAATTTAATTTATCATGCTCAACGACATGTGAAATTCAGAACTAATAAAAGAAACACA
>MU915604.1:1313-16563 GCA_036418165.1 Cooperia oncophora
CAATGATCGGTGTAGGAAGTAATCAGCCACTCAGGTGGGAAGGCCGCAGATGGGAACCGCTGAAACCCGACAGGTCTGTATTTTTACGGGAGCCGGCAGCAGAAACTAGTCAAAGTGAGGGAATGATTCCCCCCCTCCCCCCCCCGCCGAAATCAACGATAGCGCACACGTGCAAGCTATAAAAGAAAGTCATGGTCACAGGAAGAATTAGCGACAACAAGCGACCATAAACGACATCAGGGGACATCAGACTTACTCAGCATCAGCTGTAGTGATACTAAGCGCTAGCAGAGGTCGTACTCTTTCTTTATGTGTCAAAAAAGAACGATGGGATGATAACAAAGGCGAGTAGCGACAGACAGAAAAGAGGGTCACATTAAGCGACAGTAAAAAAAGCGTCTACGGAGGAGAGAAGGCAGTAACCAGTTGTAGTACGCAGTCGTGAGAACAGCTGGTTTAATAATGTCCTCGTACTTGTAGAGTCTTCCACAGTATGTTCTGGCAGAAAGACACATTGTAAAAGGAAGTACATCCCCTAATGACACGCCAAGACAAGCTGTTTCTGATTAGCTGAACTTAAAAACGTTTTGTAATTGCATCACATCACTGAACCGAACTTAGTTATAGTTCGTTAGAAGCAAGTTCGAAATGTTGGCGAACAAGGCCGACCGACGTAAGACCTCCGGAAGGTCGACAACAAGTAAATGGTGTGCTGGCGGGCGCATTCCACATTACTCAATCACAATCCATCACTGAAATTCGAGCCCATGGAAGCATCGGAGGCTATTCCGAAGCTATCGGGAGCGGATTATTGGACAGAAAAATGCTTTTTCGCGTAAATCAAGCAAGGATCCGCCGTTTTAGTCTAATTGATGCATCAGTAAGTGAACATAGACCAGGAATCATTCGAAGCATCTTATTCCTCAGAAAATGTGGACTCATAGAGGTAAAGGTAATGGAGGTGGAGAGCACGAGGTGGTGGGATTACGCCATGTCATGTCAACTTATCTGCGTTCTCTTGCTGAAAAAGGAAAAGACATACACAGTCATTCTAAGGCCTCAAAAATCGTGGCAACGCAATCCGAGGCAAAGGTATAATGCGGCGTAGTCGCGCCGCTGTACGGCCCCTCCCAACTACCTCTGCACAAATCCAGTTTGAATCACCCTATTTTCTGAGGTATAAGGCTCATCTCTGCCTCGAACGCCGCTAATAGTCGTTTCTCTTTTGGTTTCGCCTGCTTACTGTTTATCTTGATAAATGAGAGTTATCAATATTTAATAAAAAGTACTATTAAACCGACATCTCGCCATTAAAGGCATATGACGCGATAATCTGGTACTCGGCCTAAAATGCCAGCAGGGTGCCGTATAGTGGGGAAAATGGCGAAAAAATTAAGTGAAAAGGTCAAAAACCTGCAAAGAAAACCTTTCGTTCTTCATGACTCACAAAGGGCGATTTTGGACGAGTTTCCCGTAGGCATCGTGCCAATAACCGCTACGGTAGATACGGCTGCATGTATGTACTTATATATCCATGCAGCACCGCAGCCGCTTCATATCAATCCCTTCGCTTCATATTTTACTTCGCAAATGAAGCAATACGAGCATCAGGTACGGTCGTCCATTTGTGGGCGGGCGAGCGCGGTGGACGTCCGGGTCAGGTATGTTGCAGCTTGATAGGGCCTTATAGGGGTACCTCCCTCGGGAAAGGCACTACGCAGCGCCCGTTGCGTCAGGTGAGCGGAATTCGCCTTGCAAATGCGTATTAATCCTACGTCGTCTTTGAGATTTGTCGTGCCAACTGCCTTTAAGTGCGCCTAATGCCTACGGCAGATTCAGATAAGTTTTCGCGCGCCCCATTGCCCAGGAAAAAAATTTCCCCAAAAAGGAATGCCAGAAAGCGCTACATATACGCGGATTCGCCCTTGAAAAAAGTCAAAAAAAAGTGTCAGATGAAAATCTCAAATGTTAGTGGTAATCACCAACGGTTTGTAAATACTTGAAACAACGATACTATGGAAAATATATTCAAAAGTTCGAGATGGAGGAAGAGAGAAAATGGTCAAGATGGATAGATAAAGATAAAAATAGATCTAGACAAACTCTGTGGAAGAGAAAGAGCTATGTGGCCAGAAGGCATAGACAAACAAAAAGACAATGGAGATGGTGACATACGCTTCCAAAATCAAACAAACAGACAAAGGAACAAGACAAACAGACCAGACGGCCGACAAACAGACAGCCAGCAGACCAGACAGATAGACTGACCGACAGACCAGACAGATTAGACAGACTGACAGACAGGCGGTAGATGCCACAGATAGATAACAAAGGTGGATAGATAGTCAGACGACAGATTATCACTGGTAGGAAGGCGGACAGGTATAGTACACAAGCAGATGTATAAGTGCCAGACAGACAGACACACAAACAGATAGGTAGTCAGTCAGTCAGTCTGTTAAGCAGACAGACAAACAGTCTGACTGACTGACAGCCATACAGATAGATAGATAGATAGATAGATAGATAGATAGATAGACACATGGAGAGACAATGAGATTTTACGTAAACAGAGAACCAGACGAAATTGACAAGATGGGCAGAGATGCGAAGGCAGACACGGTAGACAATACATGTAAACAGACAGAGAAATTAGAGGTGACGTAAGACATAGAGACGACCGCAAACTGGCAAGCGGTGCCAAGGCTGAACAGCCTAGATTGATGATAACTAAAACAGACAAGTAAGTAAAACGACGTGAGGCAGAAAAACGAGTGCATTCGAAAGACAATACGTGATAAAATAGATTTTCTCTTCCGCATCTTTCCCTGACGGGCTTCATACAGATGGGGAGGCAAATAGGCCGATCGTCAGACTGACAAGCCGGTTGCTCGAATGTCTGGGGCAGAAAAGAGTGATGTGTAAGAGGGGTATGCGACAAAACAAAATAGATTTAAAAAATAAAGGAGAACCAGATATCCTATTAAAAAAAACGCGCTAAAATGTATGTCCCGCCTCGCCTCTCCAGACGTGACCGAAACAGAAGGAAGTAGGTCTTTTTTGCTGACAGACTGTACGTTGGGGCTGTTCAAATGACAAGTCTTAAACGATGTTGAAGGCCCGGTCCGCGGACACGACTCATAAATAGTGGGCATTGCAACATTAGGTTTATGTTTATTGAATAACCTGTGAAAAAAGGAAAAAAAACTTGAGAAAGCCCCTCAAATAAGACCCTATTTGGTGACCAGCATACGGCGAATAGAAACTTAGCGCGGAAAAGAGGCACAGACGACGAAACTGCGAGAGAGTGCACAGACGAGGGAGCCCGCATCACCACACAGTGGGCGGAGGCAGACCTCTTTGGGCGGGTTACGTGACATCTTGAACTTTTTTGCATGGTTCTGTTACGAAACCCTGTGATGCAGACGGATAGAGGGCAGCGGCTGCAAAGCATGGAAACGTGCAAAAAAAAAACGTATGGCGAGCCAGGAGACGGGATTTTTCAGGGGAGGGGGCTCCGGGATGGGTGAGCTATTACAGTCGGTGAAAAGCTGGAGTGAGCGAAGTCACAACGGCCATAGAGTGCCATGCGGACGAGAGAGTGCAGAGAAAAAGAGAAGATCGACGCGTTCAAAGGGATTGAGTTCAAGTTGACCGTGGACTTTTTGGGTGGGGTGTGACCTTCGCGTGACAGGCCGTCGGATTCCAGGCAGCAAAGGTGGAACAACGTCTGTGACTGCGTACCGGGCTGTCTTGTACAAGGAAAGTTCCTGCACATCAGAACAATCGACTATATCGACGCTGTTGGACTTGGAGGGGCACTTTGCACTCAGGGACACCTGCTGGTGTGCAGCTGCGAAACGGTAGGCGTGAACCACTTTGATGACAGGAACTTACTTTGATGACAGGAACTTGCAGATGGTGGCTTGTGAAAGCTTGGTGATTACCATTCAGTGTCCCCACCAAGCTGAAGTGCTCCATTATTCCTTTAAGGTAGAGTGAGATAGAGTAGGTCGTACTTATTTTAGTGAAGAAATAATCAATTATCAGTATCTACTAACAGATCCTTTGAAAAAATTAGCTCAATTATGGAAAATATCTGGTTCAGATGGAACGATGCCATGGTTTATTGTTATTTGCATTGCGGCTGTGGTCTACGGTACTTTCATGGATAATTGCGTCATCAACGTTCCCAGAGGACGTTGTTCGCTGCTTCCACCAAGACAATGAGGTGAACATGAGGACAGACACCGTACTTCCAGCGAAATTCCTTCTCATCCATGATACACAAATGCAATATCAATCCAGTTTGGCAGGCAGACAATGTTATCAAAATGACGGCGTATGGAGTGATCATTCGTGAAGCTGCACTTGAAGGCATAAGGCACGATAATTTGGTAGTCGGTCTGAAAGGTAGCAGGGGTGCCACGTAGTGAAAAACGGCGAAAAATTGAAGTGAAACGATCAGAAATCCCACAAAAAAATAGTTTTGTTTCACACGACACAGAAAGCAATGTCGGACGAGTTTCCCGCTGGCATCGTGCCGATAAAACCGCTACTGTAGTACGGCTGGCATGTATGGGACTTTACCCAGAGCAGCACCTTGGGCCGCTTCATATCTATCCCTTCGCTTCATATTTTACTTCGCATATGAAGCGATACAAGCATCAGCATCGTTCGAAATTATGTGAGCGGGCGAGCGCGGTGGGGCTGGTATGTCGCAGCTTGACAGGGCGCAATAGGGGTACCTTCTTTGGGAGAGGCCTAGCAACCGTCTGCTAAGGGGTGACGATTTCAATCCTGCTAAGGGGTGATAATCCTACACGTCTTGGAGATTTACCGTGCCTTCTTGCTTCTAAAGACCAACTGTAACTCACCTCCGTGAACCCCCTCCCTGGGAATGAGCCGTGGGAGTGAGTCCGCAGTTGCTGAGGCGTGCCACTTTCTACTTTGAAGAATACACAGCAACGGGGCTGGAAGGTAGTAATGCCCAGATCCTGCCTCCATGCTCCGCGCAGGCGCTGCCGCATGGCCACCCGGGCGCCTAGTCATAGCTAAACGCGCTGCTCGTCTGCGCCCTCTCACTTCTGCTTGCTCTCTGCCGCAGAGTACGCGTTTCGCTGCAGGACCTTGTTATCGAGGCAAGCGATGCACCTTGAGAATAGCGCAAGCGGAGTGTGGAGGCAGCACTTGGTTATCCCTAACCTATTGTCTCAGTTTTTCGTAGTTTTTGAGGCAACAGGGACTGACAATCTACCGCAAGATGCGACGCCATTCACACTCGCAACATGCAAAAACCTTCGCCGGAGATGAGTGTACAGTTTGTTTTACAAAACCAACTGAGATATCCGAAAACGTTCTGGGTCGCAATTAATAATACAGTCCGGAGCAGTTCGGCGACGGGGGGGGGGCATTCTGTACTATCATTGAGGGACCTAGTTCCGGTTTACAAAATTCATTCTGGCGAAACCTGTGAACTCGCTGGAGCAAGGTCGTCAAGCCATCATGGTAAAACATGCCAATTCAAGAAGAGGCTATCTAGATAGTTCGACAAGGTCGATGGGAAATAGCGAAAGTGCTAAGTGCCCCTCCTCGTCGCCGAACTGCGCCATACAGTTCTATCCTTTTTTGTTACGGAGAATCTTTCCAACCGCGGTCAGCCACTTATAATATAGTTTACCACGAAAATTGTCAGGCATAAAATGGCTAAAAATGGCAAAAAGTGGTAATCGATGTTACCATCGGGAAGTGATTCAATTTTCATACTTAGATACCGTCGGTCGGTTACGGTAGCGTATGCGAAGTCAAGAACTTTCGCACGATGAACACAGATCCGTTTTCTGAGAACAATAAATTTTTTTGGGATGTTAAGCGTTACAAAACAACGAATTCGCGCAGCTGGCTTATGCAACGAGCGGAAAAAAAGATAATGGCGTTGATACAAATTCTTCTGGAATGCTGATGTATTATTTTTTTAATGGGCAAATTCTAGGCAATCAGGATCAAATCAAATGATTCAATCAAACATGGGTGCGATGCCTTCAATGATGATACAAGTAAGAGCAATCCGGCGTCAAGTTAGTGTTCGTCTCGCAACAAGTCCGGCGCAAAAAGGCTGGGCATGTGCCCTGCCTGAAGTTGTTGCAGAATACGACCTGTTTCCCCACCGCCCACCCTACTCCACATCCGAACGTTGGGGTGGGCGTGGCTGCGTATTTTGCTTGAACATGGCGTAGGACTTGTTGTCCGTGGATATTTTCCTCTAGTGCGAGTGTTATCCTATCCTAAGTCATTGCTGCAGCTGTTCTGGAACCGTCACATCCGTCCAAAAGCGCAGCTGCTGCCACACTAAAATGAAGTAGCAGTTCACGTACACGCGCCATCCGTTCCGGGATAAGGAGGGTATCCCTAACGTCATAACTAACTTTTGCCAACTTTAAGACGCTGCTTTTTCAGAGCGGAGAGCTTTTTGAGACACCCCCCCCCCCCGAGGTTTTGCTGTCAAGGAGGGTCTATAGCACATTCTAGGGATACAAGCTCTGATAAAATCAAGCAGGATGGAAAAAAGATTATTCGGCCTAAGCTGCAGTCAATTCAAGATCGCGCATGGTAGGCAGCGCCTGTGCCATACATGTCCTCTGCTCGTCCAGACAGGTGCAGGTGGTCGTGAAGCCTTTTTTCATCCTTGGCTTCGCATGGTTTCGTTCCAAATTTGCCTAGGAGACAAAAGCTAACCTGTACATCGAAGGTCGTTGCGCACAGATGAAAATTTCCAAAATTTAAGGAAATTCCCCAAGAGGACGAGTCAAAATTATTGTCTGGAGAAGTACCTGCGAAGTACAAAGTGATGGTGATGGCCAAAATTATTTTTTTCCAAAATGCTCCAGAAGTTAGTCCAAAATTCAATATGAAGCTAACCGACAGAACACTTCAGAGAACCGCGCTGCAGGTGCTAGTGCTGAATCTGCACTTTGAATCCAATTTCCTAGGAGTCAATCCATCATGCTCCACTCTTTTGACACTTTACACCGAGGTTATAATAGAAAGAGGTAGTGAACGAAAAGAAGAAAATCCAGCAAGAATAAGGCGTGAATGCGATCGAAAACGGAAAAATCGGTTTCCCAATGCAAAGTCGTAGAAGCAAACGAACAGAACGTAGAAATTCTCCAGACTGATTTGCATTCTGCGCAGAAACGTCAAGCTAATTGGAATGCAACGGGGGTTCTGGGGGTGGTTAATGGGTCCTTGGAGGTTCTCGCTGTCTGCATACCCCAAAATGTCCCTCGACAATGCTTTCTGATGAATCACGACCTTTCGTTGATTGAAAAAACCAGAGTGAATAGTCCATTCTGCCAAAAATCGTTGATATGGAAGAGTCTCAAGACGAATGATGAGGAATTCTCCATTGAGGGGTTTATGAGAGGGATAGGGAGTGTACAGTGATGATCCCTGCAAACGATAAGGCCTGCAGCACAGTCAGATTAGATTTCTCATCAGCTGTGTCGGGTCAGGGTAGCATCACTGGGCAATAAAGGCAACCTGACCGCGCTGCAGCCGCGCTGCGTCATACGCCCTATCGTTTACAGAGATCATAAAGGTACATCATGACTGTGGACTCAACACCGGAGTTCACTTTCATTTCACCCTCTGTACTTCCCTCCACGATGTCTTCAGCTCATTTTTCAAACCCTTAACCACGCTACCTACTTGCTACCACCTAATGTCACCTGAAATCCGTCTTAGCATTCGTTGTTTAGAACGCACTATTGACTTGGATGTACAGTCTCAGCCCTAGTCCTGACAAAGTCCACGCTCCTGGGTAAATTAAGCTGTGCCAAGAACATATTCTAAGCATACCTTTATTTGAATGTCGCTTATTTTCAGAATGTTTGGGGGAGGGGCGTTCTCATAGAGTTCTCACAGACCAACTTCTTTATGGAAGCGTTTGATATAGAAGAAGCATTTTGACGGGGAGCAGTTAGGCAAACCTACAAATCAACGTACCAAATGGGTTGTCTCGGTGATAGGCGGGTACTCCGGGGAGTCGTCTATGTGGGGTTACTTGAAAACCTCGGCTTTGTGAAGATGCGCTCAATAGCCTCTACGTAAACGAAAAGAATCACACTCAAACCAAAGCTTCCCGTAGGCAGTAGAGATGGGAATTGCGTATGACAAGTCGACATGGAGCGAAGGACGATCGGCAAGGCGCCAAGGAATATGGACGAGCTATTCCCATGGGAGCCGAATGGAAATTGATGTCGGTCGCAAAACACCCGCTCGGCAATATTACAACGTTTTGTCAATTTTTTACATATTTGCAAGAGACTAGGACACATTCGAAGAGGCTATTGGAATTTATTGGACGAAATATATTGGTAGCACTTATCGAGGAAGAACAGCGCCATGGGGCCGCACTCTTGAGTCTCTTGGATGGCGTTGCCACAGGATTGCACTGAAGAGGATGAAGAGCCGAACAAAGAAGGCGAGAATTGAATGGCTAGTATTATGAAGAATATAAAGAAGGCGGCATAAGAGGAGAAAAACGAAAATTTCTCGCACTTGTCCCCTGGAAAAAAAGAAGACATAAAGCTTTCTGAAGAAAGAAGAAAGATGAACGGAAGAATGGAAGGCAGGGCATTCATCAAACGTCCGGAATGATTCGTCGGGTCCAATTTGCCTGAAAAGTCTGCCAATCAGGGGCAAATGGCATCAGAAATATGAACATAGGGAGTGTTTCGTGGGAATGCCCTTCACTGGCTGGACGGATATTCACCATTGCACAGCCTTCACATCTTATACATCATCTGGGCCACATCCGGCTCAGGGTTTTGCATTGCTGCATGGTCGGCGTTATGGCGGATGGGTCTTTCGATGGATCGATCAGCTGTTCGTAGCCTTGTTCTAGGTCTCATGCCGAGGGGGTCGCATCCCACGAAAAGGAGAGGGCGCTTCGAAAACAGCTGATAAACCTGCCAGTGCTCCTGAACTCTCCCAACCAGCGCGACAGGTGATTGAGATACAGGTAAACCTGAGATGTGGCTCGTTATTTAAAAGTTACCCACAGGCCCACCACCTTCTCTAACTTCGCCGATAACTGGAAGGTGGTAGGAACTCTAGCTGGGAAACCTTCACATTCAGAAACGCGGAAACAATAACGATCTGCGGAGGGCAATTTTGAAATCTCACAGACACGAACGCCAGTAATTTAACCAGAAGTGTGTACCGAGATGTGGGAGTCAGGGTACATTACCACCAGGGTACGTCCCGTTGAGAATGATTTTTGCAGAATACACCTTCTTCCTCCCGTTCCTGGTCCCCGATCCCACCTACCGCAGTTTTTCCAACTTTCTACCATATAATCCTCCTTTTTTTACCTGTCCCTAAGAAAGGCTGAGTTGCAGGGTATAGCGCTTTTGGAACAGGAAGAACCGGAAATGTCAACATCGGAAACATTCTTCTTGAAAGCGACTGTGACCCGTTCCCTCCCTCCGGCCGAACACGACCCTTCCCCTTCACCCGCCAGGGATTCCCAGCGTACGTGTCCTGGTTATCGCTCCATCAAAATGTATGAAATAGCGGTGTCAGTAGGACCCTTATCTCAACCTACCAACCATGTCACCATTTTTTTCTGAATTTAGTTGCGAACGGGAAGGGAGGGAAGCGGGGGATGGGGTAAACACTGCTGCGCCGCTCAACCAAAGGAGTTATAGCGCGTGTAAAGCGCAAAAAAATCAACAATCGAAGAACGACTTTCTCGACCTTACCACAGTCAACGACTCCCTCCCAGTGGGCGGGTATGACCATCCCTGGTGGGATTCCCACAACCAGGATGTACGCTGATGGAAAACCGACCGCACGGAACCAGTTTCTAATGCTGAAACGTTCAAAAACACATTTAGAGAAGCGAACAATGAAACTGGTCCTGAAATGCATTTAACCGGCAGATTTTCTGACCCAATCAAGCTGACAAGGAAAGTAGATATCACGGTTGGAATACGACAGAAATAAAGGTTTGAGATCTTCCCCTCTCCCTCCGGATTCAGGATGACATGACAAGGGAACTGATAGGATCCGTGAGGACCATTCTAAATGCTGGCAACATCGTCCTTACAGCGGAGACAAGAGAACACCTTCATGGCACATGAAAATCAGGGCACATCGTTGTTGGGGAATCCCCAACAGGGGGGGGGTCGTATTTGGTCGCCAGGAGAGGGGGTCGTATTTGGGCTGAGAAAAATTTATTTTGATAGTTGATTTTTCTCGCTTCACGGACGTTGTAAAAAAAGGGGGGTCGTACTTGTTCGTTGTTGGGGGGTCGTATTTTTCTCACGGCTTTTCCCGTTTCACATGTGCTATTTACCCCCTTCCCAGCGCTCGACAGCTCGATGAGGAGAGACAGAGGGCTGGAGAGGGGGGGGGGGAGCGGGTCGTACCAACAGAAAAAAAGGGGGGGGGGGGGAGTCGTACGGAATCAACCAAAATCCCCAACCAATGATGTGCCCCGAAGAAAGTCCCATGAAAGGTTGGTCGAAGAAGCCTAGGTAACCAAGCTCCGACGAGTCCAATACTTCCATTTTTCTCCGTTTTGGAGTATTTGTCAAAAGTACCTTGGAAACAATCTTGCCGATGGCGGTAATACTGGACAAGAAGTAAAGACCCCAATAAACGCGGCAATGAAGGAGTTTTAAGGTGATTGATGGAGTCTCCAGATTCCTGCGATTTATGGTACAGCACAGAGTTCAAAAGCAAGCTCCACGGAACGTGGCAGGGTTTGCGATGTTCGTCTGTAGCGGGTGGTCTCTCTGATAGGCATAAGGCGCGATAACTTGGTACTTGCTAAAAATAGTTGCAGGGATGCATATAGTGGAAAGCGACGAGAAAGCGAAGTTAAAAAATCAGCCAAAAAACTATTTTCTGCACGGCATTGGGCGAGCATTTCTAGACGAGTTCCTCGTTAACATCGTCCCAACAACGGCTTCGGTAGACACGGTTGCAAGCATGTATTCAAATGTCCCCCGTAGCGACGCTTTATATCAATTGTTCTTTATAAGTGGAAGCGATAAGAGTACCAGCGTCGATGTGACTGTGCGGCCATTTGTGGGCGGGCGTTGCAGTGGGCGTCTGGGTCGGCATGTTGCACTTTGGTTAGGCGTCTTAACGGTGCCTTGATTGGAAAGGCGAAACGCACATGGTCACAATATTCTTCCGTGCTGGGCGTATTTACCCTAATACGCCTTGCCGATTTATCTTGTCACTCGCCTTTAATTAAGAACCAAGAAAGGCGACTTGGCTAAAAAAGGCAACTTCTTCAGAATTCAGCTTGAATGAGGATAACGAGATGAACCCGAGGTTGGACTCAACTGAATAGAGCAAAAAAGTAGAGTTTCAGGACATCGGGCAGACGGCCCGTGTCAGCCTGAAAGCACGAGTGCAGCGACTCCGATGGTGTGCGCACGTGATCAGAAGCCTTGAAGGTCAACCGATGGGAAAAGCCCTGGACTTTGGAGCCTGGAATAATCACGTGAAGCAACAAAGAAAATAAAGGGACCGGCATCAATAAAAGGAGCTTACTGCAGTGAAGGCCATGGGAGATGCTGCGCTGGATACGAGAAAGTGGCGACGTCTAACGAGGCCAGTGGATTAACGCTGGGCAAAAAAGAAAAATTAGGCCACCATCTGCCATGGGAAATCAAATACACTGAAAATATCCTGGATTTTGCAGAATTCAGACGGCCTTCCTGCACGCCCATTCCTAAAGACGGACTTTACTTCTAGCTATAGACTTGATACCAAGTCTGAGATGATAACATTAGCAGAATCAGCAGACGGTGAAGGCAGAAACTCGTGAAGCAGCTCTGGGCTTTCTTTGAGTAATGTATTGAATAGATGTTTGGTTTGGGAGGGGCACTTGCGCTTTCGCTAGTTTCCTTCAATGGTTCCTGTTGAACTACACGTCTGACCTTGGTGAGACCTGTAGACTCCCGCCAAGTGTAAAGGAAACTCCTACTTCTAACTTCACAGGAATTTATTGGTCTCAACAGGTACAGTGATCAAAACTAGCATAATGCCCCCACCAAGCAGAACTGCATCGAAAATAGATTACTCGGTTGAGCCAGGGTTATGAGAGGGAGCGCGAGATTTGTAGCTTTTGCTGCGACCGTTTCCCGACATCTCAGCAACTCCACTCAAGTACCTCCTTTAGCCCTTTCACACCCATCCCACGCAGGATCTTATTTGCAGTTCCTTGCATCTTGCATGGCAGGACACGCCATTATGTGTGCTAGGACATGCCCTGGAGAAAATCTTATTCAATTCGACCCCCCCCCCCCCAATATCCGTCGAGTGGAGGGAGAGTAGACATTCGAAGAACAGTATGTAGCCCCAAAAATGAAAAGATAAGTTCAATAATAAAAACAGTTTCGCTAGGTCAAAAACTACCTTCTCACTCTCCGACACCCGAATACGACTCCCCCCCCCCTTCTTTCGCGTTTGATTCCTAACGTATAGCGCGACCTGCTTTGGCCAAGCCTAACCTCCCCCCAGTGTGAATTCAAAAAAAGGGGGGGGACATGTTGTGCACAAGAGGAGAACTACAAAAGTCTCTACCAGATTCTAATGCGAGCCAAACGGTTATGAGTAATCAGTGAACCTGTACCAGCAGAGAACATCGGGCCACAAATTTTTGCGAACATATCCCTCTCCCCCCCCCTAGAAACATGCCCCTCTGGTGCAACTCACAGCGCACTTAAAACAGGAAAAACCGAGAAAAGTGGACTACCCAAGTCGCTTTCCCAAAAGCCAGTACGACCCTCCCCCGCAGCGACCAAATGCGACTCCTTCGCTGGAGATCCCCAACGTAAGACGTGACCTGCGTGCAAATCTCAAACACGGTCCCTTCTCTCCCATATAGTCATAGAAGAGCCCACTTCCTTTCGCTGAGGGAAGCTTTGGAGCCAGGTGGTGATAGCAAAGTACGGTAGCTCCAGCTGCTTGTTCTTCCTCTATAATTCCATTAAAAGAACTCGGTGAGCATCAACGGTGCGTCTACAGTATGAACTTGGTTGTTCACGACAAGGGGCTAAGCAAAGATTATTGAAAGGATAAATGAAAGACTGACAGAAAATTGGCGACAGGGGGGCATTTTGCACTTTGCTGCTTCTCATCGACGTGTCGACCCATCTAGAAAGCCATTTCGAGAGCTTATAAGAGTTGACAGGTTTTGGGTGGTTGGACGAGCTTGCTCCAGCTTCACAAGAGTTCACAGGTTTCACCAGAGTGAGACTTGTAAACCGGAACTAGTGAAGCAGCGAAAGTGCAAAATGCCCCCCCCCCGTCGCTGAACTGCGCCGAAATTTTCGAACAAAAGTCGTAAAGGCATATCGACGAGTAAGCGTAGGCTCAACAAGTGTGCGTAAAGCGCAAGGATTATGGCTAAAAATAAAGGAAAAGACGACTCACTCACTGCTTCATTGAGCTGGCCAATGCTACTGACCAAAGGCACTGCAGCGTCACAAATTGCCGTCCGAGAAATCGCCGTCGATTCGGCCACAGGATATTTGATTTTAGTTTAATTGCGACCAATCGGTAGCGTCAAAGAGAGCCTTTAAGGTCTGATATTCGGCGCCTTCAGTAACTCCTCTTGCACAGCGCTTCCCAAGAGGGAAGGGGGCAAATGATATCCCGAAGGGCATCGGTTGGATGCTACAATTCGATTGTTGAACACATATGGACGGCTGTTCTTTTCATACCAGCCTCTCATTTCTTCGAAAAACGTCCCATCGATGTCGTCAGGCTGTCAATGGGGCCATCAATGGGCGGACAGACGCGGACTCTGACTCTCAGGAAAAGCAGCATGGGAGCCACAAAGAAGGCCCCAGGAGGGAAAAGCTTGTGTATAAATACGAAAAAGAAAGGTATTTCATTACTCTACACATGCAAAATATCTAGCAAGCTAACAAAAGAAGAAGAAGAGTATGCGTGGGGGCGTGGCCAGGCAGGATGGAAATGGGCGTGGCCACGGGATGCTTCCGCAAATTGGGTTAGCCACAGACACCAGCCGAACACTTGTTTATTCGGCTATATAGCTGTATACACCTCGGGCAGTCGAAATACCATTAGACTCCACTGAGACACACATCAACTCCTGTAGCTGTGAAAGGGATGACTGGGAAAGGGTGGGGTCAAGTAGGAAGTGTAAGGGGCCAGAGAAAGACTGGTTCACCGAAGTGGACCTTCTTAGCCATCAGATGACGTTAACTGCAGAATCCATCGCCGTAGCAGCAGCTCAACGAGCCACGCAGCGAGATCTTCCCACGCGGTTCCAGTCACCATTAAAGGATTTGCGAAAGCGATATGCCGCCACAGCCATCCCTCCGAAAATGTCCTATTGTGTCGAAAGAGAGTCGGGCACGACGAGGATTTTCCACCAGGAAGCTCGATGACACTGATGTTGTCGTTGAACAAAGACCTGTTCACGCGCAGTTAACCTCCGACGGGCGACATATCTGTGGGAAATGGGAAAAACTGCTCGGGGACACAAAAGCGGGTGATCAGATGTGACTAATCCGAATCACTATAGGAGAACAACGAATCGTGAAGGGAAATGAGTCGGATGGACGGGCGGACATAAGCGGCTGTGCCTCTCGCCAATTAACGACATAAACAAAAGGATAGCCTCAGCAGCCACGGCTTACGGTAGTTCCGAGAGCTGGCGGCAGCGTCCTCCCTCCCCCTTGGAAGTCCAGAGGGAGACGAATCTCGTTTTCTCTTTTTCTTCGGATGACAGCCAGAGGATGTCCGAAATCCAGGGGAAAGGAAAGCAAAATTGAATTTTCTATGTGTTAGACTTGACAGTTTTGAGAAATTAGTCAAATCCGGAGCATCGTGCCTAAAGTTGCTTTCTTCCTAAGAAAGGCTAGTCCGGAACAGCGGACCATTTTGTAAAGTCTCGTTAAGACCCCGAGCCAGGTGAGCCCTTCTCACAAAATGCGAAAGTCGCTTCCTACTCTAAAGAATTCGTTCATCCACCCCTGAGCTACTTCGCTCTCCAGGCTCAGACAGAAGTAGTTATGGCCCTTGTTCATATCATTTTTCATACTTTTTCCGAGGCGCTATAGATCCCACAAGAAAGCCACCTAATCGCCTGTAATGATGGAGGAGGAAAGAGCTCCGGGATGAGCCTCAAGGTATCTTTCAACTGCTGAGCCTTCCCTACTTTTTTTGTCTTTTTCTTGCTCCTGCTTTGATGGGG
>MU915606.1:0-15523 GCA_036418165.1 Cooperia oncophora
TGTTGCGGATGGTCTGAAATGCATTGGGGAGGTGGAAAAAACTCGACAAGTGGGTGCCTCACAATTTGAGTGACCGGCAGAAATTGGCACGTCTCGAGGTTTCTTCTTCACTGCTTTTGCGCAACAGAAACGACCCGTTTTTGGACCGAATTGTCACCTGTGATGAAAAATGGATCATGTATGATAACAGGAGACAGTGGTTGGATGCCGACGAACCACCGAGGCAATTTCCAAAGCCGAATCCTCACGAAAAAAAGATTATGGTCACAGTGTGGTGGTCATCGGCTGGTGTGATCCACTATAACTTTTTATCACCAGGCCAAACCATCACAGCAGAACCTACTGTGAAGAAATCGACGAATTGTACCGAAAATTTTGTCAGATGCAGCCAACACTTATCAAAAGAAAGGGTCCGATTCCTTTGCATGACAACGCCCGCCCACACGTTTCACAAATCACTATCCATAAATTGAACGAATTGGGGGTTGAAGTTCTACCTCACCCGCCATATTCTCCAGACCTTTCACCAACCGACTATCACCTTTTCAAACATTTTCAGAACTTCCTTGCTGGAAAATACTTCATCAATCAGGACCAGGCAAAAAAGCCTTCGTGGATTCTCGACCACCCAGTTTTTTTTCTTTGATGGGATTTCTCGACTGGTGTCACATTGGCAAAAGTGTGCTGATTCGAACGGTGCTTATTTCGATTGAATCCGATGAGTATTAAGAAAGTTATGATCGTTTAAAGTGAAACACTCAAAACGCTGAGAACTTTCCGGACAACCTAATAAATACGTCCACTTGAGATGGAACACAGGAAGCTGGGTTTTTCGCGCTGCTTGGAGTTTTCTCCAGTGAATCTTCAACGCATTTATCTCATACCCCACGGGAGCTCCAAAAAGATGTCGAGTAGTCTCTGGAAAGAAGAAATCATTTTTCTTCCAAAAGAGTTCTTTGCAAACAGTAGCGTTGGAAGAAATTCACCACCGTTCAAGAAACTTTCATCTGATTTCGAAATGTCCTAATGAATCCTCAACGCCGAATGTCTCTCCGAATGAAATAACCTTATGGTCTTCCTTCTAAGAAGTTTAAACTCTTCAAGGTTTGAGCTCTTTGAAAAAACCTGCCTCACTTAAACGGGTACAGCTCTTCAAAAAGGCTCCATCACTCAAGTGGGTCTCGGCAAAAGTGCTTCCACGCATTAAAGAGCGAAGGCGCACTTATTTAGTATCCACAAGGCTCGGCTGCCACATGATCTTTTTGCCCGTGCGCGCGACTTTGAACACACGCAATATGGGTAAGGACGCGACATCCTGTGCAGTGCGAATCCACGCACTCGCTTTCGACTTGTGGTACCTTAAAAGTGGCAGAAAGTTTTTAAGATCCCTAACTAGTTTGGTTAACACAGCAATGGTAAAAAAATAGCAAATAACCGTCGTGAAGTCTAGTCATTTTAACCTGTTTAGGTCTGGGCCCTATTGCTTCCCATGGCAGCTGAAGTAGCAGACGTAGCAGACAGTAGCAGACATCAGATCCCCGAAGTGTTTCATTTAAGCTAAACTCATCCTGTGAATGAAGGGAGCAGTTTTGCTGGAGCCCTGCTCTGGAACCTATGGAGTGTTTGGAGTTTCATTTGTACACAGTATCTTTAGCCGGATGGAGTTTAGTGCTGGAAGGTGCTGAAAAGCCAGGGAAAAACCCTTGGATTAGCACTGGTTTTTTTTCCAAGTATGTTTCCTAAAAAATGCAAGTAAAAAAGCCAAAAAACAACAAAGCCTAGAAAGGGAGAGGAGGGTGCCCTGCGCTAGCCATATGCATAGCAATAGCCAGACGCGCTACTGTGTGCACTTCCTCACGCTGGAACATCCAAGTCCTCTGCAAGTTCTCTGCAAGTCGCCTTCGGAGCTTGCCGCACGTCTCGCAAGTTCACTGACTGCAGGACCTTGGCAGCACGGGGCGCGATCCGGTTAGTACATGCCGCATCACTCATCAAATAGCGTGCGGAGACATAAACGGGCATCACGTCTCGCAACTCTCCATTTTCACCGCCATGCAGATCAAATTAAAGGGAGGTTACCTTTCAAGATCAGCGGACTTGCCCATTTCGCCATGAAATGATCAAAGCAGCAGATAAGAGTACAATATGTCACTGAAGAAAGAACTAAGAGAAGGGGGTCATATTTGGGACGGACAGGTAGGCAGCTGAGAGAATCGGCGGCGCCAACACTGCAATTTCGAACGAGCATCAATGTATGTATCCAGCAATGAGTATCATCGCTGTAGTCCGCAAAATGGTAGCTGTCCGGCTCATACTAGACGTATACTCGAAATCCCTGAGATCGGGTAGGCGTGGCCGCATGTTTCAACTTAACCTGAAGGTGTTTATGCTTCTGGTGAGATATTTTCATCATGGAGCAATTGTTGTCGTGTCTCGGCAACAAGGTGACTGTTGTCCCAGACCGGAATACTCCAATTCCGTGCCATGTTCAAATGCCATGCCTACTGTGGCTCAGGCATAAGGAGTGTACATAATTTAGACCAGGAGCAGAAAATGTTCTCATTGATGTATGACTAACACTGATACCAGAACCGTTGTAAGCAAGCGAAAGGAAACATTAGTACATAAGGATATTGTATTGAAGATTATGACTTGTAAGTTCTGTCTCAGTGAACTAAAAACTCTTGCCACAGTTTAAGCACTGTCATTTTGGAAGAGAGGCGATTCACTTTTCCTACCTTTCCGTCCCTGTTTACTGTGAAGTTTCTTGAAGGTTTCAGCAGACGGTTTCATAATAGACTGGTTGTCGTGGCCGGGTGCGGACAAGATGTTGGCATCGGCGGGGTGCACCCGGGTCACGCCAGAACGCGGGGTTATAAGGGCCCGCACCCTCCTACAAGGGGACGTCGCGCCGTTGAATGCTCCCGAAAGACCTGCCACGGGCTGGATAGGGCCTGCCCCTTGCTATGTGGAAGATCAACTCTAACACCTGTTGTCGCGAATCGCGAGGATCGCTCCCGAGGGTCCTCCCGGGTGTGCTGGCGCCTACCGTAGTCCAGCCACCTTGACCACCTACCAGTTGATCTCCGCGTCGATCGCGCGGGAAAACCGCGGTCACCGCCAACGGCTTCGACGCTTCTAATAGTTCATTACATCCTTCGACGTATCGGCTCGAGCGGCCGACGTCCCCCCTCGTCTCTCCACCGAGCCCCACTAACTCGCCGATTGATCTTGATATTCCACTGCTGTACTAACACCCTTCTGCCCTTGGCCACCCGTAATGGAGGGACGCTAATTCATGCACTCACTACGGACCCGAGCTTATTCGAGGTGGCGCTACGTAGGGCTTGGGCCCTTAGAACATCTTATCGAGGAAGTTCATATTCCGCTGACCTGACGCTGAAATTGCCATGTACCATGGATATAGCTCGACCAACCACTTGCAAGCGAATATAGTTCATGATGCAACATATCTCTCTTGTCGGACAGTTTGCCAGTTATTTAGCATGTTACTAACCTGTTTTAGTGCATTGTTGAAGTACTTTTTATTACATAAACTCAATTACCCATGAGTATGTCAGTGTGAGATAAGGTATCTGTCGTGACTGACGCACGACCGTCCCTGGGGGCTAATGGGGCGCCGGGAGGATACCGCGCTCGGGTTGCACTGTCGTCGGTCCTACTACGAAAAGCATGATTCGCGGGGAACCGCGCACACAGTACTATTGTCATCACTTTCAAATCAGTCGTCGTCCTGCGCTCATCATGAGCGGTCGTGCAACCGGTGGACCAGCGCCGCCATTCCTTGTCCCAGTCTAACCTCGGTCCATGGTCTTTTCCTGTCACAACTGATCAATTGCTTCCATCTACTACTCCTCTACCAGGTATGCTTTCATCTTAATCATTTGTTGTACACATTAATATCGATTAACCATTCATCATATGTGTTGTTATTAGACTGTAATGATTTTGCCGATGTTACCATTTACCGTTTTCCTACATGAAGTTGTTGATGGTACTTGTGTTATGTCAGTGTAGTTATAGTGGGTAGGTAATGCATGGGTTCATGCTCGTCTTCCACATAGCAAGGGGCAGGCCTTACGCAGCCCGTGGCAGGACCTTTGGGAGCATTCAACGGCGCGACGTCCCCTTGTAGGAGGGTGCGGGCCCTTATAACCCCGCGTTCTGGCGTGACCCGGGTGCACCCCGCCGATGCCAACGTCTTGTTCGCACCTGGTCGCGACAGTATCTACACGTTGTGCGTTTCTTTGCATCGGCTCTCGAGCAGATGCAAGTCTTAGGTAGTTCAGGTGTCATGTAGCCAGGGTGTGGCTTTGTAAACCCAGGGAACGGGTGGTCCAGGGAAAGGACGAACACCCCTGGAGGGGAACTTATGACTGCAGACCTCAGGCGGGCCCCTCCACGTGCCATACCGGGCGACGGGCTGCCCCGATTCGCAACACCTGTACTACTCAGGACCATAATGGAATGACACGTTTTGCCATAACGTCTTCATGTAGACAAATGGTTGAATGGCAAACATTCAACAAGTAAAGTAATAGCAAGAACAGCTAAGGAACAAGACATCTGGTTACACAACAATGAATGGCATATTAACAGTAATGTTTACAAATGAATAAAATTAATACATACCTGCGGATCACGGAAGAGGAGGGTAGAGGCAACTAAGGTCGTTTCAGACAAAGACCAGGGACGGAAGTTGCAAAGGAGGTGGAATGGCGGTGCACAAGCGCGCACGACGAGCGGAGGATGATGACTGAGGATGACAGTGGTAGTACTGTAGGCGCGGTTCCCGCGAATCATGCTTTTCGTAGTAGGACCGACGACAGTGCAACCCGAGCGCGGTTTCCTACCGGCGCCCCATTAGCCTCCCAGGGACGGTCGTGCGCAAGTCACGACACTGGTATAAGCTTACAGTAGCTTGAGAGCCCTCTACGGCCTGCTGTTTTCGCCGTATTCTATAGTTTGAATTCGAACGTTGTTTATCATGCTGCAGGATCACGTTGCAACAGCGTTTAGAGCTATGTTATTTATTATACTATTTATTTTATTAGATTCTTACAGACTTACCTCTTGAATTTCGTTGAAAGAAAATTCGGTAAAAAAACAATTAAGATGAAAATACTATAAATCAAACGATATCAAATGGAAAATCAAACTGCTTACATGAATCCTACCGAGCATCTCTACGATAGGATTTATTATCGGCAAACAATTCTGCAGTGACTCATGATCTGATAAGGCGGACTGGATGTTCTCAATGAATTTCCTCATCTATGTGCACATATAGGACATCTCAAGGCGTGAAGCAGTCTCTAGAGCCAAAAGCAGATATGCATGGAAAAAAGGCCACTGTGTATTGGTGAGACTGAAGAAGGATGTCACTGGGTTTGGTCAACACTGCTGTGTCACTGTCACTGACACAGCAGTGTTGACCAAAGCCTTCTTTTATAAACTTCAGAAAGACGTATACAGGGGGGAAGAACACTTGGCCGATTCATATATCAGTAAAGTTTCCGCAGCCTACACAGAAGACGTGGATAAAGATACCAAGATGTTCCTCGATAAGCAGGAGCAGGCTCTCGCCCATCACCTTCATGTACACCAAAGAAGTCATCTCCAATCGCAACCTGACTGAAGACCTATTTAACTATTCACTAATTTATTATTTATTATATTTATTTTATATTTATTTTATTTTTATATTTCATATATTTTTATATTTATTTTTTTACTATTCACTAATTTTTCAATTTATTCTTCACCTCCAAACAGCTGTAACTTCTTGTATGGAGCCACCTATGGAGACCGGCACTCTTGATCTGGAAGACCTCCAACATCGAGCAGCTCCGACAACGTCGCTACGGTCCAGGATATCATCTTCACCGCAGTCGCCAAGGCGCGGGTTGATGGTATGGACCGGACGTACCTGGAATGGGAAGACCGATATTTTCTTCGTGGACCCCGGACTGAAGGTGAGCGCTGGCGGTTACATCGAGCAACTCGAGGAAGAATATCCTCCATGTCGTCGCCCGTACCTTCTTGGAAACTTTGTACTGCTACAGGATTGGGTGACAACACATTTAATCGAAGGGCGTTGGAAAAACTTTCGCCTACTTGGAATGGAAGGGCGTTGAGTACCTGAAGAAGACGGAATATCTAAGTGTGTCACCTGACCTAAACCCCCTCGATTACCGGGTCCGAGCGGAGCTCAACAGGGTGGTCTACAGTGGCGGAGAAATCAACGACCTCGCTGAACTCAGGCACCGAATCACGGTCGCGTGGCAGAATCTCTCGATGGCGCTCGTCCAGAAGGCTGTGGCGGAGTATCATGATAGTGTACAATGTGCTGTTGAATATGGTGGTGGAAATGTCCAATCAGAATTCAATAAAGTGTAACTTATATCGCCTTGAAAGTCGAGGAAGAAAAGTGTCTTTTTTGCCCCCCCCCCCTGTACAGTCGTCATCCGGTGACTTGATTTGGGCGGCAAGGGACGCGACGCGGCTGCGGTGTGTTGCGAGCGCGGCGATCAGCTGTTTCCAGCCTATTTTAGCCATTTTCTCCCTAGTTTACGCTGTTTTGGCTGCTTTTCTCACGATTATTTTCTATTTTTTTGAGGTTAGTTGTTCTATCGTCTATATGAAGTATATTAGGACGAGGAGTGTTTTCTTTTGTTTTGCAATAGAGTGTTTTTGCGATTTTTTTCAGCTATTTGTTCGATTGTCTGCTTAACTGTTTAATTTTACGCAAAAACCAGAAGAATCTCAATCATAATTCAACTTGTGAAGACAAGAAACAACTAATCGTGAGAAAAGCAGCCAAAACAGCGTAAACTAGGGAGAAAATGACTAAAATAGGCTGGAAACAGGTGATCGCCGCGCTCGCAACACACCGCAGCCGCGTCGCGTCCCTTGCCGCAATAATCAAGTCACCGGATGACGACTGTATACTTGCACGCGGCGAAGATAACACGCTAATCAATGAAATCTCGGTGAAAAATATAACTACTTCCATTTCACACGCTCCAAATGCATAAAAAGCAAAAATTGGCTTGTTGTTGAGATCAGCTTAGAAACTTCTTCTCATCGCTGTCGCTGCAGTACTGCAACAATAGAACTAACGATGATAATCTGGTCAAAAGTCTCCTTCTATGGATAAATTCTAGTGGGTAGTCGCAATAGCACTCAAATGTAAAAACTGAGCGGCTTGATCCAGAGTGCAGACCAGTTTTGTACTGTTGATGAATAGACGATTGTTACAGTGTGTGCTCCACTCGACTGGAGACGGACATGTGTTTTGGTTCGCAAAGTCAGCAATCGGAACATGTGAAACTCACACGGGATGATCGCACGTTTCTCGTCCAGATTTAGAAGGAGTGGGTACTTAAGCTCTGCCCGTCCTTCAATTGCTAAGAAAGCCATCGCGTGAGAAATGTTGAACACAGCGTCAGGTTCTTACTAGGGATGGTCGCCAGGTCGAAGTGGCCATTTGTAAAGAGACGTATATCACGGGACGTGTTTGAACGCTGATTTCAAATCTGCCTTCGAAATTTGCAGAACGATTCTCTGAAAGGAATCGTTCTGCGAATTTCGAAGGCAAGGAATACTGAAGGTTTCATTGTATAAAGAGATACGGAGTCGAGTGCGATTGCCAGCCGATTTGCGTAAATAGCCGCGAAGCGCGCTATTCATGCAAATGTACACCTAACGGTGGCATGGTGTAGTGGTATCGGTCGTGCTTCGTAGGCGTGCCATGGAGTTCGGATTCCCTCGGATTTTGAGGAGGGAACTTTTTTTTGCGATGTGGGTGGAGAATCAACTGGTGGCGTTTGAAAGGAAAGGAGGCTGCCATGATCTCTCCTATTCGGCTCGCGGAAAAACGCTGCAAAAGCGATAGATGGAAACACTCATATCGAACTCGGCATCACGAAGCCCGGAGAGCACAGAACCGATAAGCAGCCATGGCTGTGGACAGATAGTGTCAGAAAAGCGGTTTACAAATAGAAGAGGGACTACCACGCGTTTCTTGAGCACAGATCAGCCAACAACCGGAGAAGTACAGGGAAGCGAAGGGTGCAGCGAAGAAGGCTGTTGCTGCTGCGAAAGCAGCCCATTTCAAAGATGCCATTAAGGAGCTGGTTTACGCTATGAAGAATGTCACCTTCACCGACTCGCCAAGGCTCGCCATCGTCAGACCGAGGATATGGAGAAGCTCTCTGGCGTGAACGAAGGAAGTGGCTGTCTTTTGATGAACGTGAAGAGGGTGATGAAGCGATCTCGGGCGCGGATTAGCGTGATGGAAATGAAAATGCTACGTCGTACGTGTCACGCGTACGATCGGATTTCTAACGACGATGACAAGCGCAAGAAGTCTCGCGCAGCTTCCATAGTTGTAAAGTGCGAGACTCTTGTCTCCGATGATATGACAACGTAGGCAGAGAAGCCGAGTGGGTGACAGTGTTAGTCATGTTCCACCTACTCTGGAAAAGGCTACGAGTTCGCGGCAAAACCATGCCTTGCAAATTGCAAAGAT
This sequence comes from Cooperia oncophora, assembly GCA_036418165.1. NCBI lineage: Eukaryota > Metazoa > Nematoda > Chromadorea > Rhabditida > Trichostrongylidae > Cooperia > Cooperia oncophora. The sequence continues at coordinate 8,555 of MU915606.1, forward strand.
GGTGTCGATGCCAGCGTCATGCCCAAGTTGACAGGCCGGCAGATGGAGGGAGCCTCGTCACAACAACTATGATTGAATCGTATAAGAATCAGCGACGATGCTAGGACGTCACCCGGACGCAGAACACTCACCCGATATCTGTGGTTGGTATGCGAGGGCTACCGAGGGGAGAACGACTTTGGCCAAAGAAGCTAGTTGGAAGTGGGTTTCTGAACGTGGGATCTCTGGCAGGAAAATTTCGAGAGGTCGCTAATCTGATGAAACGAAGAGTCGTTCAAGACCCATGCCTTGAGGAAACTCACTATTAGGTTGTTGCATAAGTTCTTATACACGTGTTTGATCCTCTCCTATTTCGTTCGCATGGATGTTGGTATTACGTCATCACGTGTACGTGTACATTATACTCTTTCATTACACTAGCTATCACTCACCGAGCTTGCATTTGCAGTACACAATGTCGCACAATTTGCACTGTGACAAAACGTACCTGCGCCACTGTTTGGTTTTGCTCCACGATTTCGGCTGGAATGCAAAGGAAGCCCATACCAAGCTGGTGGATACATACGGTGAGGACGTCATCTCTTACATGACATGCAAGAATTGGATTGGAATTGGATTTGGAAGTACTACGTTCCACCGTGGAGGAGGACCCGTACCTCACCACCAGAGAAATGGCGACCATGCTTAGCTATGATCATTCGACGGTTGCACGTGGACTAGAAAAGCTCGGCAAGGTAGCAAAGCTTGGTCGATGGGTCCCACATGAACTGTCCGCTTATGACCTCTCGAGGAGGGTGACCACCTGCACTTCTCTCCTCACTTTCCAAAAGAGGCTTCACTTTCTCAACTCGATGATCACTGGAGATGAGAAGTGGGTCCTCTACGATAACCCTGTGAGGAAGCGGCAGTGGGTCGACAAAGGAGAACAGCCAGAAGCCACCCCAAAGGCCGACCTTCACCCCAAAAAGGTTCTCCTGTCCTGTTGGTGGTCCAGAAGAGGCATGGAGTACTGGGAGCTGCTGGAGAAGGGATAGACGATTGACGCTTCCACATACACCCAGCTGATGGTCGCCCACCCTCCCTACAGCCCTGACCTCGCTCCTTCTGACTACTGGCTGTTCAGCCACCTGCAGCGCTATCTGGACGGAAAAAAGTTCGAAACAAAGGATCAGGTCAGAAAGGCGCTCGACGACTTCTTCAAGTCCCAGCCTCCGTCGTTCTGGAAGGATGGAATCGACAAGCTGCCTGAGCGCTGGCGTCGAGTAGTGAATGGTGATGGTGCATACCTCTAATCTCCAGGCTGGTTCATTTTGAGATATTTACAAAAAAGTCGTGTATAAGAACTTATGCAACAACCTAATAGAAAGGAGCCAAGGCCTGCGAGATTAGAGAAGGGGTTAAACTTTCGCACAAAGCGGAGACGAAGTGGCTATAGCTGCAGCGGAGCCTCTTGATGACTGCCTCTCCTCTGTGAACAAGGTCAGCGATTGAATCATGGGGGTGAGAATGAACACGAAAGAGGGAACTGGACAACAGTGACCGTATACGCAGCGCAAGCCGGTTACACCGAGCTCAAGAAGGATATGTCTACGTGATCCTGGACGAGACCATCAGATCGGTTTCAGAGGGTGACTATCCCACAGCAGGTGGCCCGAATGGTCATGTGAGTAGTGACAGAAGAGGTCTAGAAAGGGTGCATGGAGGTCATGGAGTAGAAGCAAGGAGCGCTGAAGAGAACGGATTCTGGACCTGCCACACCTCACGACCCAGCGGTCTGCAGCCAGGGCACGCTATCGTTGTGATCATCACAACAGGGGGTCGTATTTGACCTCGAGGGAGGGAGGGGTCGTAATGCGGAGACTTTTCTGAAGTGATGGCGACTTATACATGTGAAGAACCCCTGAAGAGACACACACAAGACAGAAGCAACCTGCCAGCGCAGAAGTGGGGAACGGGCGATGACAGGAAATACGATGGCTCCCACATCCTACTATATATAATCCGCTAAGTATGTCTGTGTGTGTGTGTCTGTTTGTGTGTGCGTCTGTCTGTCTGTCACGAAATTCATAGCGCCGGTCCCAGTAGCAGTGAGACATTGGTTCCAAGAAGTGATGTAGGGGGTGTGACGGGAACATTATTGGTCTATTGCTGGGTGACAGGAAGTGATATCAGCTGATAAGATTTGATAAGAGATCTTAGAGGGGAAGGTCACCATATTCCACCATATTCATAACAAGGTGACAGCATCAGCTAGCTCTTGATTCCAAGATATGATATAGGGTATGGGCCAAGAACATTATTGGTGGGTGACAAGAACTGTAAGCTGCTGATAAGATTCGATAAGGGGCGTTAGAAAGGTGAGGTCATCGTATTCACAGCGCAGGTCACAGCATCAGCGAGGCGCACGTTTCAGCAAGTGATATAGAGGGTGAGATGGGGACATCAACGTGGGTGACTGGAAGCGATAACTACTGATAGGGGCTGATAAGGAAAGTTGCAGTCGTCGTCGCTGTTCAAGGTGGTTCACGCTACCAAATCATAGAGATTTAGTGATGAGGACATTGATGACGGGTGACAGGTAATCTTATCAATCGATAAAAACAGATAAGATACCATCTGCGCTACATTTTATCACAAGATACCATCTGCGCTACATTTTATCACTTCTTACCGCTTTGAATGCCTAGTATTAGAGGCTCAGCGTATGAATAATTTCCTTTGATGGCTAACAGAATCAAGGTCGTCCATAAACATTTGCGTGTTTCCTTTTAGATTCATGCAATGGTGTCGATCGGTGGGGGAGGGGTATATAGTGCGGCTGAAACGGGAAAATATAGAGATTCAGGACGTCCTGTCGGTGGTAACATTCGAGCTCTCCGTGCGACACACACTTTGACATGTACAAGCAATGTGAAGTTCTCCTTTTCAGTGCCACCCATGACTCTGCAGTTATGCCTCTTCCGGGTGTTAAGGACTCATCCGGACTAATTCAACTTTACCCATTCTGATGTCGCAACTGCGCTCCTTAATGATATGGTGCAGCCTTCTCACGGTTGAAAGTCTGTAGTAAGCAAGAGGGACCAGATGGTAGATAATGACTGATGTTGAGCTTTTTTCAACTCATTTTCCCACATTTCAATAGAAAAAACTGCCACCGTTTGGCACATTTACCTACCTCGAGCAAGAGTGCCTGGCGAAGCCAGGTCGGCCCGGCGAAGCCGGGCCGTGAACAGAAGGAGGAGCACCCGGCGGCAGCCGGGTGATCCGACTGGTGAATTATTAAACAGATGAAAATACACTCCGGACCTTTCTATTGCAGAAGCACATCTACTTGCACGGAGGAAGCCCTTTCTAGAAGTTGCACCTTCCCAATAGCTCTGCGTGAAAGCGCTATGCATGGCGCATTGCAGAGGTGATGCCAGTTGGCGCCCAATGAACTATTTCCTGATATCCTTGGCGAAAACATGCGTTTTAGAAACATACCAAATTCTCAAACCAACTGGAGGTTTTATGGCGTCCTGGGGGTTGATTTTTCGTGGGGCAGGGATCACGTGATGATCACGACGGGGATTTTTTCGAATAGCAGGCCTAGGGATAAAATGAAAGTCTTGCTGCAAAGCTTCAAATTCTGCACTGTTTTTCTTTTTATGAAAGGCCCTGTATGAAGCTTGCCATGGCTGTTGAAAGCGTGAGGACTTGTAAGTGACCCCCATGATCACGACCGGATCACAACGGAGAAAATTCCTACAAAGGAATTTTTTGAAATCGCTCAAACTCAGGTAACAAGTGCCAACCTAGTGCTCCACATTCCTGCTTTCCCCTCTCCAAAAGCTCTACTCTCAAATAAGTTATGGGTGTTCAAGTGAGGGGTACTTTTCGAGTGTTTGGCTTGAAACTGGCTCCGGGTCGTAAAATAGCTCGCTCCAATACCTTTGTATTAGCGCGCTCACCTCTGAATGACCGCGAACAACTAATATTCAAATGCTGTTTACTAGTTCTGGCTTCTATGTCTCCTGGTGAGTTATTTTTTTCTTGTCGTTCGTTTCTAGTGTTTTGTTGATTTTCTTTTTTAGTGTTTCTTATTAGTTTTCTAGTTTGTGTTCTGGTTTTCGGCGCTATCGAACTATTCCTACCCCAGTCTGCCGGAATCAGGCTGCTTTTTTATCGACTTTTTTTCTAGAAGGGCAGATTTGGCTGAAAATTTGCTTATAGTGGTACTTCGACCTCCTGAACACGAATATCACTTCCGCTTCGCCCGAAACTTTTCGTCGATTTTGATGATTTAGGGTACTTTGGCGCCCGCGCCACAGGCGCCGGCGCCAAAACACCCTAAATCACCAAAATCGATGAAAACTTGTATACGGGGGTTATTTGACATCCTGATTACGAATATGACATTTATTCTTGACGCTGGCGCTGGTGTAGGACAATATGATCATCTGCGCTCTGCTAAGGCTGAGCCTGGCTTGAAGGAAATCATTCCTTTTCCTAAGTTAAGCCATACTAGGGATGGTCGTCAGGTCGAAGTGGCCGTTTGTAATGAGACCTAGACCACTAGACGTATTTTCGGACGCTGATCTCAAATCTGCATTCCAAATTTGCAAAGCGATTCTCTGAACGGAGTTATGACGGGTCGTTTGGCTGAAGCGGCACGGGGTCGGTGGCAGTTGCCAGCCAGCGGGCATGAGTAACCGGGAAGCAGCGGCTCATCCAACGGCGGCATGGCACAGAGGTAAGAGTCTAGCTTCACGGGCACACGATGAAGGTTCGGATCCCGAGACTGTGGTTTGTTTTGCATTCTGTGGAGGAAGTCTTTCGAGTATGATGAAGCAGTTCAAGCGTTGATGTGATGACTACATTTTTCAACTCGGGGCTGGGTGACCAGTGTGATCTACATCTTATGGGAATAGATCAAATTGTTCCGGATCAATGTCTAGAGGCTGCGAAATGACGTGGCAAGCGTGGGAACTTACCAGTAGGGTGAAAGCAGTACTGGTTCGCAGCTATAAGGATTATGTTCTGTCCAAAGCTGGTAGTTTCGCACTTATTGAAGGACTTCGGTTCTTGTGATCTCGAGCGTGCCCCATCCAGAAAAGAGCAGAAGATCATCAACAGTTCACGTATATACTACGGGACTGCTTATCATACTCGAAAAACTTCCTCCACAGAATGCAAAACAAACCACAGTCTCGGGATCCGAACCTTCATCGTGTGCCCGTGAAGCTAGACTCTTACCTCTGTGCCATGCCGCCGTTGGATGAGCCGCTGCTTCCCGGTTACTCATGCCCGCTGGCTGGCAACTGCCACCGACCCCGTGCCGCTTCAGCCAAACGACCCGTCATAACTCCGTTCAGAGAATCGCTTTGCAAATTTGGAATGCAGATTTGAGATCAGCGTCCGAAAATACGTCTAGTGGTCTAGGTCTCATCACAAACGGCCACTTCGACCTGACGACCATCCCTAGTTAGCAGAAAGCTAATAGCGCTGGTGTCGAGAAATAAATGCCATATTTATGATCACGACGTCAAACAGCCCTATTACACATGTTTTGGAAAAAGGGTGTGGCGCAAAATTGGCGCCTAGTGGCATCAAACGTCAAAAATAAATGCCATATCCGTGATTAGGATGTCAATAGACACCCGTGTACAGGCTTTCATCAAATTTGGTGAGAAAAGTGGTGAAGCTAAATTGGCGCCAGTACCAGAAATGAATGTCATGTTCGTGATCAGGACATCGAATAACATCTATAGACAGAATTTCAGCGGAAAATATTTTTTGAGTTTTTGGGGTAGGAATAGTTCACTAGTGCTGACTTTGCCGCCGCGTTTAAATTCGATATAACCTCGTTATAAGCTCGCATACTAGTCAGGGTACATCGTTGCTGGGGATTCCCCAACAGGGGGGGGGTCGTATTTGGCCGCTGGGAGAGGGGGGTCGTAATGAGTGCGGCAGTCAGTAACGAGCAGCGCAAAGGTGTCAGTGTGCTGAGTCCTGTACAGCGAAACTTGCTTTGTAGAGAACTCGGATATGTAAAAAAAATAGTACAAAACTTTCATTAACTGAACTAATCCAAAATTAACTGAAAATATTACAAGTTGAATCAGTTTCGTAAGTACGTAGATGACTAAACACAACTTATGCCCTGGTTTGCGATGATGGGGTGTGTCCGCGCCACCGCGCTTGGCGCGGCGCCAACCTGTTTTTTTTTCTTTCGACAAACGACAGGACTACCATATCGTTCGTATCAGACGTTTTCCAGCAGTTGGTCTCCTTCATCGGACTCAGCAATTAGTGGAGCACGGCTGGTGGCGTGCGGTTGCCGGACACGCCCCATCATCCGCAACGGGCAAGACTGTAAACAAGTGCGTAGTTGGCCATGGACCTCCCTGAATCCGCTAATGGGCGCTAAAACAACTACTGCTTGCTCCTATTCCACGAAAGGGTGCACTCTAGATGCATTCTTGGATATCCGAATAGGCCCATTTAAAGGCAGTTGGCACGATGGTTTCCCACTCGGCCTAAAATGCTAGTAGGGCGCTATGTAGTGGGGAAATGGCGAAAGAACGGAGTGAAACGGTCAAAATCCGGCGAAGAAAAAGCCTCCGTTCTCAGTGACTTGAAAATCGATTTCGGACGAGTTTCCCGTACGCATCTTGCCACCGCTACCGAAGATACGGCTGCATATGTGTACCCATATATGCATGCAGCATCATAGCCGCTTCATACCAACCCCTTCGCTTCATAATTTGCTTAGCAAATGAATGAATACGAGCATCAGGAACGGTCGTCCATTTGTGGGCGGGCGGGTGTTTGGGACGTAAAGTTGTGGCTTGATAGGGCCCTCATAAGGGCACCTTCCTCGGGGAAACCGCTATGTAAACGCCATGCTAGTGGAGAGAGCGATGATTTTCTCGGATGACATTTTCTGGCCTGTGATGGTGCGCTCTCAAACTTATTCATAATTAATCC
>MU915607.1:0-10777 GCA_036418165.1 Cooperia oncophora
GAGGTCTTCCAGATCGAGAGTACTGGTCTCCAGGTAGCTATCCATGGGTGACTCCATACTAGAAGTTTCGCAGCTGTTTGGAGGTGACATGAATTCCAAAGGTCTTCTCCAGTCAGGCTGCGACTGGAGATGACTTCATATTTTGGTGTACATGAAGGTGATGAGCCAGCTCCTGCTTATCGAGGAACATCTTGGGTATCTTCCGCCCTGGTACTCGTATCCACGTCCTCTGTCTGGGCTGCGAAAACTTTGCTGATATGTGACTCGGTCGAAGTGACTTTTTTTGCCCCCCCCCTGTATAGCCTTGTTTGCTGCGGATGCAGGCAGCTGGGTTTGGCGCAGGGCAGCCAGTTTTCCACCAATTAGTGTCGCCTGCTCGCTTCATAAGTCAATGGAAAATGGGTTGGGGCCCGAACCCAGCCCTTTGACTTGCCCCATCATCCGCAGCAAACAAGAAGGTGACACGCCCCATCATAAGCAGCGAATGAGGCTGTGTGATGGGGCGTGTCAGTGGAGCTGGGTTTGGCGCGCCGTTCTGCTCGTTCTGCAGCAGTTTTTGAAAGCGGGTAAACGACAGCAATTGATAGAAAACGACATCAGTTGCTGTTGCTGTTGCTGTCGCCTCCCCCCACCCCTTGAGACACCCCATCGTTCACAGCTAACAAGGGTATACTTTTCTTTCAACAGCTTCTCGAATTCCCTCATGGTCAGAATGGACTAGTGACGTGGGTTTAGGGTGGTAAGGACACTCGTATTTTTTTTTTATTCAATTTTGTGCCCTCAAAATGGGAGGTCGCTTTACCTAGTATAACAAGTTATGTGACAAGTTCTTCAAGGCGGAAACTCCTCCAAAGCCCCAGTCGACCAGATTTTTGTGGCTGATAGAGTGCATTGAGCAGGTAACGCAGGCTTCGGTCTCAAAGTCTAAGTAGGTGGGGAAAATCCAATAGTTTGGTGATTTGAACGAGTGGTTCTACCTGTATGACGCGCAAACGCTTCTGGGCTCGTTAGTAGGAGTTAGAGTTCGGCTTAGTGGGGACAGCCGGTGGTACTCAGGGAAGCTCGTACAGGTCACCTTGCAAAGGCCTGTGCATGCCTGTGACCAGTGTGGCTCGCTTGCCCTTCTAAGCAGGGTCACGAGACTTTAACAGACAGTTAACACGAACTCTTGAAAGTAACTGGTGGGAGTGCAAGTGCCCCTCCCAAGCCCCGAATAGCGCCCGTCAATAGCAAAATGGAATCGCGCCAAAGAACACATGCACCCCTTCAAAATGATAGATAGTGAACCATGCAATGAGTAAGATCCTTGCGCGGTGTAGTTCATTTTAATACTTCGCCAGTAGAGAGGGTGGGATCCTCGGAAGTAGCGCTGCACCAAGCCGACGACAAGAGGAACGACAACACCGATATTCGCATCTGAAGTGATCCCACCAGAAAAATGCAACGTCGCGCTTGGAACGCGCCAGATGGCGCAGACGAGCCTGAAGTACCGGTGCTACGAGGTGTCCTACCGATGTTTCCCGTACCACCACCACCGATTCGGCCAGCAAATCCGCCACCAGCTCGGAATGTACGTCGAGGCGCCGCTCGGTAAGTATGGTTGGTTGGTTTTGTGGGCATTTCCCATACACTCGACTTGTTCTTGACAGACTTCGTGCGGAATCCCCAGATACCGCTGTGGAGTACGATCAGAACGAAGTCGATGCGTTGAAACGAATGAAAGGTGAGGTAGTAACTACCGTATCAACCAATCGTATAAGGGTTGTCTGGCTGTAGTACCGGTTTCAGAGATAGCTGATCGCCAGATTAACGGCTTGTCACTAATTGGTGAATCAAAACAAAACAAGTCTTTTGTGGTGGTAAGTTCCAAATAGACTAGAATGAGAGCAAATATCGTTTGGGGGGAAGGGGGTGGTTAAGCGAGACCACGCAACCATGACAAATCTCTGTTTGTCTGCGCTCTCTCACAGAGATAGTGCCCGAGATTATGTTGTGATTGTCGCCGGCATATTTTGTTAGGGAAATTGGGAGAGGGGTGCGAAGAAAGACCATTTTACGGACGTGGCAGTGCAGTCTAGCGCGGCGAACTGCGAGACTAGTCAGTTAATGACTCCTGCCGTCTAGGGGAGCAGTAGGTTCTCCATAGAAGAAGATATCAGATTATGCTTGACAGATCGCTCCCGAGGAAGTTCTCGATAGTTGTAGGGATCGAAAGATTATGAAAGGAATAGAGGATAGAAGTGCGCCGTTGATCAATCCTTTCTGGAATGCGGCACGCCTTCTACTTCCATTCAGAATCGCAGTGGCTTATTCAATGTGCGTTGTGGCCTATACAATGACTTGCGCGGGCCAGCCGATGTACAAGTCAGTGTTTTATTCCTCCTGCCGAGACGAATCTGGCACCAACTTACCGTCTCGGAAGGGTAGAGGGCAAGGCTTGGATGATATACAGTCGGCCAAATTCACTTTAAACCCCTTTGCCGCCATTAACGGCCAACCCTGCAAGGGTCATGACGTTCATGTCACCTCCTCCTTCGCTATCATAGCGGGTTGACTTTTTAATTTACGCGAAGTAAGTGACCAGAGAGACGTCTACTTTTAACTCCGGCTAAAAATGATCGTTGGTCACTAAACCAGTTAATAATTACCAGTCTGGCCAATTACCTGTTAATAATTACCAGTCTGGTTAATTACCAGTCTGACGCACATTTCTGCGCGCATGGTTAAACCTTCTGTTACTGATAACTGACAGGATTCCTGTGCTGAGCACTAACACTTACCCTAATTCCTATGTTTCCAAAACGGCCCATTTCATCATGTTTCTCCCTTTTAATGAACACTTGCCAATGTTAGGTTCTTATCATATTTCTAAAAGCACCATTCGTTGGAAATAGGACAGCATAGCGGTTGGAAGGATTCCGATGGTAAAAATATTGAAATCATAGGGGCTCTTATCATTCCTCACTGGCAACAACTCCAAACATCCTTTTTTCGGGGAACTCGAGCGTTTAGCGGTGGAAGCAATTCCGACCGCTAAACTGAGGGATTTTACTAATGGAAACATCTTGACTTACTAAGCCTTCGCCCATTGATTCTTTGGTTACGGTGATGTGAGCAGATACGGACTCCCAAAAGCCCTTGTAGGACACTGTCAGAATTTATCTTCCACCTTTAATGTTCCCTAAGCACCTCTGAATTACTTGCTGGAGCAGTTCCCAGTGTTGCTACAACTCTGCTTTGAATTTTCCTGGCTATCTCATCAGCTGTTATCAATTCCTGCCACCCGCCAATAATGTTCCCACCCCTGCCTGCTGTCTTACTTCTTAGAACCAATGTCTCGTTGTTGCTGTGGCCGGTGCTATGAATTTGATGACCCTCGCTTTCTAAGACCCCTTATGGTATCTTATCAGCTCTTATCAATTCCTGCCACCCACCAATAATTATCCAACCCTGCTCCTATCTTACTACTTGGATCCAACGTCCCGTCCTTGCTCTGGCCGGTGTTACAAATTAGGTGACCCACTCCTTCTAAGGCTCTTTATGGTATCTTATCAGCTCTTATCACTTCCTGCCACCCACCAATAATGTTTCCATCCTGCCCCCTATCTTATTTCTTGAAACCAACGCTCTAGCCTTGCTGTGACGCGCGTTATGAAGTTGGTGCTCCTCCCTTTCTGAGGCCCCTTATGGTATCTTATCAACTGTTATCACTTCCCCTCGCCATCCAGCCAATAATGTTTCTGGGCCCGACTTCCCTCCCATCACTTAATCATTTGAGGCGCTTTTATCGCTGTTTTGAAGAAAGTTGTGAATTCTCCTGGTCAAACAGACATACCAGGACAGACACACAAACACACACACACACACACACATACATACATAACATACACACAGCAGCAGACCCAACAGGCACACTTAGTGATAACATTAATAGATGTTCTTAATTTTCAACCCTGCCTGTTGAGGTGAACGACGATGTGCGGGCAGTGCGTGAAGCTGAAGAAAGATACTTAATGAAAGAAATGGAAGCTCACATAAAATTGATCGAAAAAGGAGTAAGTAAGGACCAGCATTTCCTTCCAAGTCATGGGTTCTGGTGAATATGAGGATATTTCTACGGCTCCTAGACCTACTATGAGGAAACGCCTTTCTGCAGATTTGTCATCACCGGTCTTATGGTTAGAGGTACAGTCCACGCTAATCGGGTGGGCGGGACAAACAGCAATTCGCCTTCCTCATCTTCCTTGTTGGCGAGTCCCTGCTCCTTGCCGTATTATAAAGAAAAGGATCACTAATGAAAAAGGCACCACCAGCTTGGCCTGTTGACAAAAAGCTACTGATTCCTCGCCGTACATTGGCCACTTGAAAATCGAATCAGATCAATAGGACGCCTTTCAATCAATAATTCTGAGACTTTTCAGACTATTAATCGAGCTTCTATACTAATGCTTATGACACCATTGTGTAATTTTGTGGAACGGCTCGAAATGGAATTAACAAATGTGAGCAATTTCAGCCTATTTGGGACCTGGATCAGTAGATCTGATAGATCGATAGCCTGGATACAGGAACGGACGATGGCCACTTGTGCTCATAAAAGTAGCCATAGGATGGACCATTGGCATATACTGGGCCAGGGGAGTGGGGCAGCTTCTAAGGGTGAGGCTTCTTTGGCTAGTGACGTCCGCAGCGCCCTATTCTTTACTGTTAAGCCACGGAAGTGACTAACGTTTGCGAATTCTGGACCAAATTGTTCCTGCAGAAGGAGGGAATTCTGCTCATCAGGCATTGACGACATGTGTCTTTAGGTGACACTTTTCAGACAAGGAACCTTCTTACGGACATTGAAGCTCGTCAAGCTGATCTAAATAAAGAAATCGAACATGTGGAGAGTGTGAGCAAAATTCTGAACAAACATGGCAATGAATCCAAGCAAAAATGAAGGCGCTGTTCTTTAGCGCTGTGTCTTCTTTGAAACTGTAGACCCAATTCTTCTCTATATTACAGTCTAAGTCTGCATATATCGTCTAATAATTTCTAAATTTCCAGAAAGAGCTATAATAATAACTCATGAATACTATTTCTGTCTATGTCTACAGTAATCGCTATGATTGTCACATTGACGTGTGGAATAAATTGACAAACGATTTTCAACAACGTTTCGACAGAAGAAGATTTATTGACTTCAATTTGTAGATCGTTAGCATCATCAAAGGCAGTAGGGATGACACTTCGGCAACAAATTGTACGCTCACCTCCACTGAGCCTCTCCTTGCCGTTTGCGGGGGGTGAATCGGTCCTAAGCTGCAATAACGTGCCACTTTTCCCGGCCAAAAGGGCACGGGAACGGGGCTGGAGGGTGTACTAGCTCCACCTAACCATAGCGAAACGCGCTAATTGCCTGCACCCTCTCAGTTCTGGTTATTCTCCACCACTGAGTGCGTGTTTCGCTGCAGGACCTTGGTATCGATGCGCAAGTGCTGCACTTTGATGATGGCGCAGGCAGAGTATAGTGACGGCAGCACAGTATCACCCCCTTTAGCCCCGTTCCCGTACACTCTTGTGCGGCAAACGTGGTACGCTGCAGCTGCGGATCCATTCGTCTCGCATTTACCAGGGACCAGTCCTCGGCGGTGGTGTGCAGTATATCTTTCAAAGAATTGACAAATGGCGTTGACGGGCTTTGCGTTGATTAGACCTTTGCCTGCGCCATGTCCTCGACTTAGAATCAGATGGAATCTGAACCAAGTGTACGGTCGTCCAGAAGATGAAAGCAGCCCTCCTAGAACTCAACAATCCGTTGTTCCCTTACCACACCTAAATGTAACCAAATTTCTCCATAAATTCCACAAAGTAGGGCTGAGAGGTGATGGACAGGCGGGTCTGTGACAAGAGAATCGTAATTCACCGCGCTGGTGGGCGTCGCGTGCGACGTCGCGCCTGCTAAATGACGATGGTTCCAGGTAGTAGATGGCGACAACAGGCAATTCAGAGCCGAAAACAGTCAAAGGGGGGGGGGGGGAAAGGGGTAGTGTCTACTATGACGGGGTCTACATGAAGTCCCGTTTTTCAATTGACAGGTTAACACGAGTTAAGAAAAGGCCGTGCCTATCGCTGCGCGCGGCGGAGCGGCAAATTACGATTCTCTTGCCCGTCTCCCATGGACAGGCATCTTCCATCAACTACCAGGAGTGTCTTTGCAACTCCGCCGTAGGGTGGTTATATAGCGTGCTTGGAACGGGAAAGAGCAATTGGAAAAATTTTTTTCTTGAAGCCAAGTACTATGCCCACCTATGTACTGGCGACCTCCCCCCTATTGCAGCGATCACGTACTGCTCCGCGAAGGGACCTGCAGATCAGGGTATAGGCAATCTGGGTGAATGGCGGCTATCAGCATACCTCCTCCCAGAATATCCTCTCAAGTACGACCCCCTCTCATGATCCTTTCCACCATTTTGCCAAGTTCCTCCGCCAGTGCGATCCTATTTTAGAAAGTCCCTGTTCCAGTAACCCTCCTCTCCGTCGGCACACATCTCCCATCCTGCCAGATTTCTTCAAGTCCCTACCGATTTCTGAAAAATATTTGTGTTAAGAGACAAATTGTTGGCGCCAAAGCGCAAAACCGCTCAATTAACTTTAACTACACACGAAAATGACTCGCATGCTGATGTCCCGCCCTTTAGCACGTTTTGTACCTCCTTTGTAGGCGCTGCTTAGTCTCGTCCCTAAAAGTTCAAAGTCTGGGCAACTCGCCTAAAATTAACTGCAACAGAAAAATGTTTATTCAGGACCTTTGCGACGGTTTCCTCTGCTTTTTTTCTATGGGCTCGTCAGGTAGCACATGCACCCCTCTGGCTGACCTCCAGCTCCTTCGATCTGCGATCGGCAAAATGTTCGGTTTTTTTTCCTTAACCAATCCCTTTAGACGCGCTGATTTACTCAACTGATACACCACTACACGGATATAGCAAGCATATTCAGGACAGCCGAGCAGAAGGTGGTCAATTTTCGCATCTTCCAAAAATCAAGCAATCCAAGGGCTTCCAATATATGCAATTTTTTGGAAGCCGGTACAAGAAAAAAGTAATTTCAAATGAACCATGTACAGATCACGGCGGCCGCGTGTGGAACCAAGCTTCCCATTGCGCTCTCTTGACTGCACACGCCTTCTTCTCGACTACTATTGTAGAAAGAAAAGAGCATCAGTGTAGAGTAGCCGCAATGGTAGGGCCTGACACCCCCTGTCATCAACGTGGATGATGCCCTCAAGTCAAAGGTGTCTTCCTGTTGATAACTAACCTCCATACATACTACCTTGCTGGTCTCCACGTATCTCTTATCGGGCTACATGAACGAAAAGTCCTTTCGTCGGTTTGGACGACACTGAGGTGGAAATAAATAAGGGGTATCTGAAATCGCTCGCTAGCTGAGGAATTTGTTCTGCTGCTGAGAAAATTTTTGGAAAGCGACCACCCCCCAAATTTCATCCTGTTTTACTCTCCCCTTTAGTTTTACTTGGGGCAGGAGGTGGTGTAGTGACAAGTGGCGCGCTCACCACTTCGTGCGGACCTGGGTTCGAATCCCGGGTCGACTCCCGCTAGGCTTCTGCTCTCCGGGACATTGAATTGGTACCAGATTTGTCTGGGAGGATAAAACACTGACTTGTACATCGGCTGGCCCCGCAAGTCATTGTATAGGCCACATCGCATTCAATAAGCCACTACGATTCTGAATGGAAGTAGAATGCGTGCCGCATCCCACAAAGGGATTGATCAACGGCGAAGACTTTATCCTTTTTTATCCTTTTACTCCTTCCCCCCCCCCTTTTTTTGCGATCCTACAACCATCACTGCCGTGAATCGGGGCTGTGTGTGGGTGGGGGTAGCGCGTGGAAAATGGGAAAAATTAACTATCGAAAAAAAATTTCTTCTCAGGTCACATACTACTCCCCCTCCCTTCGCAGACCCCCGCTGAAGGATTCTCGAATGTACGAGGCGGCCAGCTGCTTCTGATTAAATTCACCTCGTGTCTGCTTCTTTTTCGTACTCGAATTGTAAACGTCCTAAATCGATTATCGATTTCAAAACAACCCATCTCATTACAAATATTCATTCGCAGCATGTACACATAAAAATATATAAAAACATCTTCTTCTTCTTCTGTGTGGGTGTTTGTAATTTGTCTCTCTGTTGGTAGAATTAATGAATAGAAAAATGTACAGTATGACAACATATAGAATGTGTATGCATGTATGAGCTAAAGATGTGGACTAGTTTCGTCGATGATATAATCGATAATCGATTAGTTCGGTGGTGATGAGTGCTGTGTGGCGAAGGCAGTGATCAGACATACGGTAGGTGCACGTAAAATTGCACAAAAATGCACACGAAATTGAGTGTGATGAGCGGGTAAACTATATAAGATGCTGATGAAAAAAGGCACTTAGCGATCAACCAGCACATTGAAAAACTGAATATTATGCGTTAGAGTAATCTAGGATAACTATCAAAAATCAATAATAAGCAGAGACGAGCAGCAGAAGATGTGCGATGGATGAATGAAAGGACTTGGAAAAGGGTTATATCGCGCGCATACAGTTGTCGCGCGCGCGCGATAGGAATTGAGCGACTACGGTGGCGGCGACGTTGGTGGCGGCGATGGCGACGGTTTTCGAAGGAAAGAGCTTAGAAGTTGGACCACATCGGTTTGCGAACCCAACGAAGGCGAAGACCGGAATTGGTCTTAATTTTAATACTGGCCGCTTCAGCAGCTCGTACAGTATCCTTGACAGCCAGCATGAGATTCTGCGCATTGTGTGCCAACTGCTCCATGGCTTCGATATCCTCTTCACTACCTGTAACGACCGAAATACGGTAAGCTGATTACTGTAGAAATTGATAGGAGACTCATGCTGTTGTATTCACTTCAAAACTCTGTTAAGAAAAGGTAAGAAGTTCAGGGAGCACAGATAGGCACAAGAAGATATGTAGTTACTTTTACCACCCTAGTTGAAGTTCAGAAGAAATTGTACACCAAAGACGAGTTCCGCGATAACCGGATGGGCGGAGAAGTCGTCGGGAACCCGTGGCAAGTGTGTCTTCCTCTTTGGTGCGCTCATTTCCTAATACGGTATGCAGGAGCGTTCAAATGAGGAAGGTACAATGGCAGTTGAGCCCGCCCACTCGGTGATCGCGGAATGTGTCATTCTGTCCCTAAAACAATTTCTCGTGCACATTATGGGGCACCAAGCGGCTAGTTTGGACCTCGCTATGAAAACTTCGTTCAGTTTGCTAGTAGTATCACCCAATGTCACACACGCAACACTATCTCAATGAGAGAGAGCAGACGAATAGACAGGTGTAGTTGTATAATATGGGTGATCCGGTTTCTTCACACCATCAACCGGTTACAATAAGCTACGATTTCTTGAGAATCTCGCTCCATGTCTTCACCGAAAGTGTCGCAGTAATTGCGCAGAACCATCAGCCGCGTTGCAAACGCGCGCGGCAGTGGACTGTCAAATACGTGAGGAACTGCACTTCTTCATGCTTCAAAGAGAACACCGATTTGTAAAAATATTTGTCTTGTTCGTACTTTTCGTAAAGGACGTAAGTACACTAAGACATTTTTACAAGAGCACGTGTGGAGTGTTTTGCCTTGGGTAAACATTTTTTACACCCACCCCCCTAGTCTCACGGTCACGCGCCCGAAAAATAAGCTACTACTTTGCGGAAACCAGGTTTACGTGGATTGGGAGCATGGAATGGCCAAATTTGACCCCTCTGAATACATAAATCATCCAGGACATTGACCTAGAGGTATCTCGGTGCTGACAGTCTGGGCGGAGTCATGCGGGTATGCCGGACACATCAATGGGTCCCTATTTGTTAAATGGCAAAGAGCAGGCACATGAATGAGCACAACACAATGATCTAAGAGACTCCGCCCCTATGCTCAGCGCGGAATTTGATTTTATATCATTTTATACCAATAGTATCACACTTGGGATCACACTCGTTTTGTTAGTGAAAGTCATATCACAGAGAATCACATGCTGGGTTCTTATAAAGAAAGTTATAATTACCGTCAACTTGTTCTCCATATGGTCCAATCACTGGAAATATAACAGAAATCGATTTAGATCAATATATTGATTGAGGGATAGGTTAGCTATAGTTTAACGGCTTTTCGCTGCGCCCATTTGACCAACATTTTTATAGCTGGCGGATGTATGCGTAGCACGATTACGATTGGGCTATCCTGGGCTCTAGTCCAATAAGGAGGGGCACTTTGGTGCGCATTCAGAACCGCGGCACTTTCTGTGGAAAAAAAATCAGATTCATCCCCCCATACTCCAGGGCATCGCCGGGTTCCAAATCGTTTCTATTCCCGACCCAGTGGACTGCCCTTCTGAAATGGCGCCCACCTCCTTATTAGAGTAGGTCCTGCAACGATCGGACTACTATCCTATTCAAATTGACTCCCAATGTTACTGTGCCGACGATCTTTGACTACTCGATACTAGGCGCCCCATGCCATCCTCTATTTGCACAGTACGTGTGCAATTACGTACATCCTGCGAAGAGTCAAGAAACAAATGCTAGCGTCTACTCAAACAGAATGAAGAGCCCAAAGAATGTGAAACTTCCAAAGGATAAATCAATCAATAGCAATCGATAATACTCACTTGAAGTTCCGAACATTGTCGATTTGACCGTAGAGCACACCTTAAGCTGAGTGGCTATCGTTGGGATACGTTCGGCCATTTGAAGGAGAG
>MU915608.1:0-15708 GCA_036418165.1 Cooperia oncophora
CGAGAGCCAGCTCCTGCTTATCGAGGAACATCTTGGGTATCTTCCGCCCTGGTACTCGTATCCACGTCCTCTGTCTGGGCTGCGAAAACTTTGCTGATATGTGACTCGGTCGAAGTGACTTTTTTTGCCCCCCCCCCCCTGTAGATTCCATATCTGGAGCTGGAGAAGGCGTGACTGAGTATGTCATTCTAATGTGGCGTTGGCCACGCTCCTAATGGGATGTTTTCGTGCCGGACGATTGTCACCTCGTCTTTGCCCAGCACGAAGCAGGGTAACAATTGGCTCAAATCGTTATATACCACAAAATACGCATTCTTTGCTGTATCAAATAAGGAACGCCGCCTTCCCCTGCCATCCGCAAGCTGTGGAGTGCTCCTACGTAGAATGTCCTCATCATCATCTCATGCAATCTTGCCAAGCCATCAATACCAGTAGAGTTGCTTTCTGGTCCAGTTGGTCGGTCATTGAGAGGTTTTGAAGCTTATGGATGGGTTCACCAGTTGCTTTTTGACTTTTTCGGAAATTGATTCATATGTGTCTCCTCGGAAATACCCCTTCTCGGGAAGATTGAGGGACTATAACGTAATCTGCCGAACTACAGAGCTTGTTAAATTGAAGAATATTCCTCAGTAAAATAAACAGTTTGTGAGTAAGAAAGCTAACCGCTCGAAATTCACTTCCATTGCATTCGTTTGCACAGTGAAATGGCGGATCCTTCATGCGGCTAACTAGCTCATCGCTGAAACGAGCATACTTGGTAGCATTACCACCTGTGCTCATGTGCTGAAAGAGGAATTTCAGTGAAAGATCACGATCATGGACTGCGGTTCTAAAATATCATTGCAATAGGCTCTGAATGAGGTTTCAGAGGCACCGAAACGATACCCAAATGGTACCAAACTGTAACAGCCACAGAAATCCGGCAAAATTCAGTGCTGGAACTTCACACTTACATCTGTAAGCACAAGTAGATATTGGAATGCTTCTCTAGCTTCTTCATCTCGACCGTCGTTGTGAGCATCCGCGTCTACCCACATGTATCGCTGCTTACCACCAAGTTGCGGGACAGCTGGAAAAAAATACACTCGGAAGACAGACTTTCCTATTTAAGTAGTGCTAGTAGTCACAGAAGGTCGATCTCACTGAATCCTTTTGATTTCACATTAACGGAGATGAATACGTATTCCGGGTTGAGGTATCCTCCGTCCATCAGGTGCAGCATGAAATCTCGCATAGAAATTTCCGGTACGCAAAAAATAACTACTGAAACCAAACGAAATTGCTCTTGTGTGAGAAGTGAAGCTATTGATAAACGACATGAGGGAAAAAAGAAAGGTTTCATGTTGGAGACTCCCACATATTAAACTGGAAAGAAAGTCCTGGCAGTCTCTCTTTTGATTTGCTTACAGCTTTTGATTCTTAAAGCAACGGTCCGCGGTGACCTACGAAAATGCAAGAGGTTATGTGGGAAGGTAGTGCGGTCCGGAGTGGACAACCCTGTGCCAGTTTTGCGGCGGAAAGTTGTACGGTAAAGGAATTAAGGCACAAAAAAAATGCTTCAGTGGTACACCCCTTTTCCAGTGACTCCGCCTCCAGACTCCGCCTCCAAAGTCGGCCTTCCAGCCAAAAGTAATGCTCCCGGGCAAGTATCATGGAGTGGATGCATTCAATGTCTCTTGTAGAGTCATAGGGTTCATTACTAGGAATCAGCGACGGGAATCGTCCCAGCGGGCGATCTTTTCGGTCTTTTACCTCTACACTTGTCTGAGGCTAGAAGAGGTCTAACGATTTGCGTTTCCAACGCTCCCTTCGACGTTTTTCTCTTCATAGAAGGTTCACTTAGCGATTTTCTTCCGCTTTCTCAACATCACCTAAGCTTTTTATCGCGGAGCGCGCCTTTAATGCCTAAACATGATGCAGCATGCTATGCTTTTGCTTGCTTGCTACTCTTGAAGCTTTCTCGCGGGAGGTATAGGAAGTCCCCTTCCGTGCTTCGGAATTACGATGACTGTTTCACAGGAGCATCATTGAGTCATCATCTTCTATGAGTGGCTTCGCGGCACTAGAGCAACCGCAACTGTCCGCAACATCAACAGTGCTTTGCGGGAGGACGCCTCCACCATCAGGTCTGTTCACCGCTGGTTCGTTCGCTTCACGAACGGAGACACGATCTTGGGAAGCAAACCTCGTTCGACCTGTCAAAGAGGATCCAGAGGGTAGCACCAGCAGCCTTGCGACGAGACTCGGATGCACCCAACTGGGAATCGTCAACCTCTCTGAACCGTTATCGAAGAGTACTGGCTTAATGTGTCCTTGATACCTCGAAGGTTGACACTTGACACACCCGAATACCCATTTATCAGTCTCCCCTTCTCCACCCTCATCAAAAGGTGTTTCTGGGAGAGTGGTCAGTGAGATGAGAGGAGGGTTCTCTATGATTTCACTCCATACAGTACCGTGTGAATCCCTCGAGCAGAAGACCCAACTAGCAGGCCAAACCGGGCATGCATTCCGTGAGGGTTCTCCTGTGCTGCTTCTAGGAGGCGAGGGAAATGCTGCACAAAAAGCTGCCTCTGTAAGAAAACACGATCACCGCTACTATTTGTGCTGCTCAGTTCCGGGACCCGTGCACATTGTTGGAAAAATGGCCGAAACTAGCTTTAGTGCACCTCATTCATGTTGCCGCGAGACCTCGCACTGCTGTAGACACCTACCAAATAATTGAGGAGCAAGGCTGGGAGATAACACCCCGCTCACCATAATTTCCTGACCTAAGCCCTGCGACTGCTACCTGTTCCGCTCCCTGAAGGCTTTCTTATAAAAGAAAACTGCCAGCAAGCTTGATGACACCAGTCGAGTGGTCGCCGACATGTTGGACTCGCAGCCTCCATACTTCTTGGAGAAGGGGATCGCTGATATGCACGTTAGGGGGAGCACGGTCATGACTAAGAATGGCTATTATACTGTAGATAAAAAAGGAAATAATCGCAACAGTGACAGGACTTTCTTTACACCCTAATGCTATGCAGGAGCCTCCAGGTTCGGTCTCCTTGAAACCTCTCGTGTAGCCATGATTGCGTGGTTTTGCGCCGTACGAGGTTTTTTTGTGAAGCAGCCTTTCATTGTGTCTGCCCTTTCAACCAACTCGTTGTTGCCAAAGACTTGAAATTGCTCTAGCGCTCTTGTTTTAATCTAGATGACCAGGAGGTTTATCGCTATTTGCCACTTGCAACAAGTCTCATGAGCTCGGAATCGAATGAAAGCTCCAATAAACCGACTACTCTGCAACGGCTCCATCAGTTACTGTCACTCGCACGATGACTTGAAAAACCAATTGCATAAGTGACTTGTGATATGTCTCATAGTCCACACAGTGGTATACAACGGGGGCAAAAAAAGTCACTCCGACCGAGTCACATATCAGCAAAGTTTTCGCAGCCCAGACAGAGGACGTGGATACGAGTACCAGGGCGGAAGACCCAAGATGTTCCTCGATAAGCAGGAGCTGGCTCTCGCCCATCACCTTCATGTACACCAAAATATGAAGTCATCTCCAGTCGCAGCCTGACTGGAGAAGACCTCACCTCCAAACAGCTGCGAAACTTCTTGAAGTCACCCATGGACAGCTACCTGGAGACCGGCACTCTTGATCTGGAAGACCTCCAACATCGAGCAGCTCCGACAACGTCGCTACGGTCTAGGATATCATCTTCACCGCAGTCGCCAAGGCGCGGGTTGATGGTATGGACCGGAAGTCTTCCCGCCATGTCATCGCCTGTACCTCTTGGTTGGCAGACTCTATGTACAGGATTGGTGCCTTTCACACTTATCGAAGGGCGTTAAAAACTTTGCCGCCCAACTTTGGAATGACAGACCTGAGTCCCTAGAGAAGGCGGAGTATCCCCGGTTCGGACGAAGTTTGGATAGGCGTGGTCTAAGTGGCGGAGATCTCGCTGAACTCATGTTACCGAAATCACGGTCGCGTGGCAGAATCTCTCGATGGCGCTCGTCCAGACGGCTGTGACGGAGCATCATGATAGTATACAATATGCTGTTAAATATGGTTGTGGACATTCCCGTCGAATTTATTTAGGGTAACTCATAGCACCCTGAAGTCAAGAAGAAGTGACTTTTTTGGCCCACCATCGGCCACCCCCTTTTGGGTCTGGCTACAGTGTTCTCATGGTCTCGTAATTCGTTGTATGTTCAAAGAATCACCTGTAGCCATCATGCACTCACCCTGGTTGTTCAATTTTGGACTTCGCACGCCCATCAAGAACGGTTCTGGAGCTTCTCTGTCATCGATGTCATCAGTTAGGTTTTTTTTTTGTTCTTGAGTTACAAAACTAGACATCGAGCGCGAGTGTCAAGCGCCGGGGGAGCCTGGCCAGGTTAAGACAATTTTACGGAATTACTACTTTAGTTCCAAATTCTGACAGTTTTGCAACTGGCTAAGAACGATAACATTCCTGGCCGATTAGCTCAAAAATAGAAAAGCTCTCGAGTCATCTCAAGGTCCTTGACAACAACGATTCAGTCAGAACCGACAGTGCAACGACTCCATCATAATAAGCGTGTAAAGCCATAGCGCAATAGAATACCACAGTCTTCAATACGAAGGCTTCAGATTAAATATAGAGGCTGTTTCAGTGAAATGGCGTTATTCACCAGAAAGAAGGGTCGAAAGGAATAAAGACTACCGTACTTCGTGCACGTTGTTTGGCTTGTTCCATCGTTCTTTTAACGGTGTCTAGAGATACATCTTCCATGTGACCAACATAGTTGATAGATACGACGCTCATCACCTTCTGTAATGAAAAACATAGCTAAAATGGCCGTTCTCCTCTTCACTAGCAACCATTTCGGTTCACGAACTGTAATGTTATACTGTTTGTATAGTTGATATCGTCATTTGACGGGTGGACCTTGGAATCAACCCACGCCCTTCGTTTTCCGCTTGCAGTGGCCAGAACAACCAACGGTGTGAAGGCCACGGGGGCGCTGTTTGTCGACGGGGTGCGC
The DNA here is from genome assembly GCA_036418165.1 of Cooperia oncophora. Classification (NCBI taxonomy): domain Eukaryota; kingdom Metazoa; phylum Nematoda; class Chromadorea; order Rhabditida; family Trichostrongylidae; genus Cooperia; species Cooperia oncophora. The sequence goes on from MU915608.1 coordinate 5,023, forward strand.
GAGGCCATTTGCACTGTCATTGCTTCCTCAGTTCCGGTTTACATGTCTCACTCTGGCGAAACCTGTGAACTCTTGTGAAGCTGGAACAAGGAAATCAAGCATCAAGCCGCCATGTTAAAACCTGTCAACTCGAGAAGAGGCTGTCTAGATAGGCCGACACGTCGATGGGAAGTAGCGAAAGTGCAAAATGCCCCCCCCGTCGACAAACTGCGCCGGCCACTGGTGAGCTGATCCACCATTTTTGGCACAACCCTACGGATTAAGACGATATCAGATCTACTCACAGATTGATTTAATTTAAGGCCACATTTCAGTAAGAACTTTTCAACTTATCTGAATCCTTCTGGCAGAACTTAGTCAACAAACCTCGATGTCACTTTTCACAGTACTGCATGCATCGTCAACGCCACCGTAGTCCGAATAAAGCACAGCGAACTGGTACCAATCGAATGAATGCAACAACACTCTCACAGCAACGCCGAAGCTGTAAAGTATATAGGGTCTTTAGCACATGTAGTTCCTTGCAAATTGTGGTGCGACACCTTTTAGCTGTATATTACAAGGGTCTCGATGGACGTTTGAAGCTGCGAAGAGGCCGCCTTCACCACTTGCTGCGCGATTGAGTGAGCAAATCTTTTATCATACCCCGCCTAGGCGGTCAGTACAGGGTGCTTTCACGATGCCGTAATCCCGCATTTTATGTTTTTAAAGATAAATTGTACACTCAACTTCGGTACTTGCCGTGTGTAGGTTGAATAGCGTGGCGCGCCTTGCCAATGGCTGCGTCACTTTCTTCATTCGAAGGTGTACGGGAACGGGGTTGGAGGGTGCCACCTCAATACTTCGCCCGCGTCGCCGTCGGCCACACGCGTAACCATAGCCTATCGCCTATCACTTCAAATCGCCTCCCTGCCAAAGCTGTGTTCCGCAACGATTTATGGTATGTAGTGGTATCGACGCGAGTGCTGCTGCGTAGCAGGATGGCGGCGAGCCGCGACTTAGAGGCACACGCGCTCCGAGTGATACCAGTCATCCACTCTCCTTCCCAGGCACTTCTGATGAAGAAGCCGAACAAAGCCCTGCGACTGCGATGCGCCTTGTCTCTAGAATTAGGGTACATGTCAGATTGTGTCGTAAAAACTGACGCGCGCAAATTTGTGTCTGTTTTTCAAAAAGTTACCACAGCCAATTTCGTGAAGAAAAATGTCTAGAAAGAAAAAAGTGTGATATTTTTCAACTCAAAATAAGCATGTCTCACCTGTACGTGCTCACCGAAAGTACACCGACGGTTGGAAAACGCTCACTGTCGTGAAGCGCTGACAGTGTACTTATACCCCATGTGAACAGTGGGATATTGTAAGAGCTAGCGAGAACTGACGAAATTAGAGCTGCTGAAATTGATGACTACAATAAGTGGATTACAGCTTTCGTGAACTTAGTTCTACCTTGACAACTGTGAGTGAGGTAGCTTAAGATTGGGTCGATTTGTTAGGATCTGAGTTAGTGAAGGGCGGTGATTCACGAATGAAGAGAGACAAGCGCATAGTGGACCTGTGATCCACGGGATTCTGTCAGAAACAGTCCATGCTGCTGAGTTATAGGGCGCTTATACTGACCGATTTAAACGCTTTGATTGCGTGACCAGAGCAGCCGAACTGATAAGTTATAAACGCACTCTAGGGGAACGCATGCGAACGTGGCGACGGCTGCGCTTCTGCGGACAGCAAGAGACTAAGGCAGTGAGGTGAAAAGGGCATCAACTGTCTCTGGTGCCGCCCTTGATCTGCTCTGGATGGCTACGTCTCTGACTGAACCGGCAACAGCGATTCTCAATCCGATTTCCGTTCCCCCCGGGCGTCCAAAGCTAGGGTGGGTGGTCCACATAAGAGCCACAGAACTTTAGTGAGGATTCTGCCCCTCCCCTCCCCAGTAAGTGACACTCTGTTATTGTTCGCGGTAATCATGCGAATGCTAGTCAATTTTCAAAACTTTTAAGTTGCCGCCGTTCCTGAAAGACTATCCCCTGACTTTTTCCACAACTCAGTGTAATTTACTCAATAACATCTACTTGAGTAATGAGCTAAAGCTGCGTATGATTTTCTCGCAATCCTGGAAAAGTATCTCACAAGCCGAGCAGTCTCAATGTGTGCTGCTCCCGATGGATGCCGCTGCCCTGCCTTGACACTTTAAGTTCTTCACAAAAATAGGGTTCAACTAACGATTTTTGCATGTAGGGCCGAATATGACGTCAACCTGATAGTTCATTATCATTTGGATAGTTTGTCGAGCTGCTTTCTGTTCATCGCAATCATCGAACATTATGATGAACCTGAAATTATATCTTCAAATACTTATTGTACATCACTTCAGAGAATGGTCCTTTTCAGGTCTAAGTTCAAGGAGTCCGCAGCTGCGCGGTAGCATACCACTTTCCAGCTCATGAGCGAATGGAAACTGAGCTGAAGGGCTGCAGTGATACTCTGGTTCTGCCTTCCGACATAGCCTGTACTGCACTCAAGGTGCAGTACCTGCGTTGGTACCGACACACCGCAGTGAACACACAGTCACAGGTAGCGGAAGAAAGTGGCCATAGTAAGGAGAGTGGCTGGCCGTGCGGCGGCGTGGGCGAAGTCGGGCGACGGCACTCATGTACCTGCAGCTGAGTGCTTCTGCACTTTTGAGCGGAGAAAGCGGCAACCACTGAGGCTGTGGACCCGTTCATCTTGCCGCGTGGAAAGGACCAGCATACGCAGAAACGGTGTAAGTCTGGCTTACACCGTAACTCGGGAAATATGTGTAGTTCGTCAGCTACCACGTGTGACACGCCTTACACATGTAAGAGATTTGTTTTGCTCAATTCGCTTCACATTTTTCCGTTGGCCGAAATTTACAGGGGATCATTTCGCGCCCAGAGAACATAACAGATCTCAGTAGTTCTGAGACATATTATTTGCATGACTGATTATGGAAAGAGCAAGAAGGAGATGAGCACAACGTCGCAATACCCAGAAAACGGCTGAGGTTGTTACATCGAGTTGGAGTAGGTTATGCTTCAAAGCCTCCCTCCCCCCTCCCTACAGTACTCCCTTCATCAATACCTCTAAGTTTCCCATGAATCGACCATGGGAAAAGGAAGCACATATGAGTAAAGAGCTGGATTAACACTTCTGAAGTGACCCATGAACGGCTTTTATTCTGAAAAGTGAAGATTTGTTAGGAACATTCTACTTGAAAATCTCATGCGAATTTTTGTGCTTTGCACCACAACAAGTTCCTTCCTGTGTGGCAGTTTACAAAACTAAAAAGAAAGTTCAAAAAAAGAAAGTATTCCGACTTTTCGAAATTGCTAACTGTTTTTAGAAATTCCGCAGGTGACGAGATATTCAAGGATGTTTAACGAGGAAAGTTCCAAGCCGCTGGGAAAACCCCTCTTTTTGTACTACTACAAGCGAACTCTTAAAAAGGGCATGGTTTTTAGAGCACCTCACCATCGAAAGCACCATTCCTCGGGTTCCCAAAATGCTCAGAAGTCAATGAGGCCTATACACCAGCGAAAAGTGCACGTATATTTGCTCATTTTTTAGTGTCGAAGGAATTTAGGGAGGTAAAATTAGTGTGTCAGTGAATGTCTAAGTTTTAAAAAATGCTAATAAAAATAATCGCTTTAGACACTCAATTGTCAAACGTGTGAGCGTGTTATTACTCTGGAAAGCTTCAAAAGTACCGGGTTTATGGTGATAACTTACTCGAATGCGTGCCCTGGCAAAAGACCTTCTTCCTTTATCCGATCATTAGCTATAAGCACAGCTGCAGCCGAAAGCCTGCAATTGAAATATATGCATATATTGAGTAAAAGATTTCGTTTTCTTGGAGTTATTTAGGCAAGTGTAAGAAAGTCGGGTAATGCACTCTGATAGACGCTCACTATTTAAGTAGGGGAAAATAAAAGCTCGTTCACTCACTTGTATCCAATATATATCTGAAGCCTAGGTACATTGTCGACAAACAGAAGACCGGCTTTGATGACTACTGCAGAGCAGTAATTGTTCACGAAAATTATCTATAAATATCGATCACATTCTTCAGCTCTTCTAGCTTGACAATTGAATACACTTATGATTAGATTATTGGAAATAGGGTGGATTGCGAAAAAACAGAGGAGAATATGCAGTTTTTCCCTCGGCACTTCGGCACGGCTCTCTTGTTTCCTAGTTCGGTAAGACGACACAATATGGTCGATTGGGTACGAGTACACAACATCGGCCAGTAAGAACGGGAAACTGCACTTTCTGAGCTACGAAAAACAGCACAAGTGTTGCCAACAACTCCAAAGAATGCTCCGGCTAAAAATTCAGGAAAATTTTGGAGTCCTCTTTCAAAAACAAAACAACCACATTATCTTCAGAACAGAACAGTTCTTGAAAAAAAAATTGCTCTTCTGAATTTGACGCGAAATCTCTGAGATGCGGTACGCATGGCTGCGTACATACTTGAATTGAACGTGGCGGCTTCCACGGTTTTCGTGAGATATTTTCATTTCGGAGCAATTGAATACATGTTTTTGTCCAACACAGACGAGATGGCAATTGTCAGATGTCAACAATCAAATTGAAATGTCCCACAAGTAAACCCATTCTATGCCATATGTTCGTATGCCACGCCTACCCCGTCTCAGGGATAAGGAGTGTATTCATATTCGAGGCAACTCGAACGTCAGTGGTATTCCTACCATCTGCCTTTTCACTACTTGGTTCAAGATGAGGGTGGTGCATCGCCAACGTTTTTTAGTTCCTTTTTTCTCTTTTGCGGTTGTCCGCAGCCACGACCACCTAGACCTTACGTCTTCAGAACGCTTTCTCAAATGTCTACGCCCGTCATTAGCTTTTTTTGATTTTACGGATTTCTAATGCCAGTTGAGTGTCTAGCCCTTCTTGTTTCTCTTTTTTTGGAATACTGATGACTGACGTGCATTGAAAATAACTTACAAAAATTAATGGAAATGCTGTAGATAGACGTGCCATTCTGGAACTATCGGCGTTATGAGTTCTCGTTTACCAGACATTTTTCATTTTCTTGAAGCCATAGACCATGTTATCATCTAGCATGACTTCTTTTAATACACTACGGAAATGCAAACATGTAGTACATCTGGATCGTGGAATCCACTCTCAGCAGTTGATTCATGGTTCATTCGGTCAGCGCTTTGGCTATGAGAGTAATGGGCATAAAGTGATGGAAGGTTCGTTCCCTGCGGTTGACTCCAGTTACACAGTGACTTTTTTTTGAATTTGTATCAGGCACATATGATACCGAATTGTATTACCTTCTAGAAATCAGAGCAAAAAAAGGGACTGTCTCGCCGGCGTGAGTATGGATGCTACGATAATTGTTCGAGTCGTCGGTCGACGCTAATTTCGAGCTGATCCAAAAAAATCTGGAACTATTTACCCTTTACTGCCCCTATCATCCAGAATTGAGCCAGTTTTTGACCGACTTTTTTCTCCGTGGACAGATTTGGCTCAAATGTTGTCTCCTGGGGTAGTTTGACCTCCTGAATACGTATATCATTCGCTTAGCCCGAAACTCAGCTGCGCCCGCGCCACAGGCGCCCGTGATTTGGGGTATTTTGGCGCCGGCGCCTGTAGCGTGGGCGCCAGGAGGTTTCGTGTTGAGCGGATGTGATATTCGTGTTCAGGAGGTCAGACTCGCTGGGAACGAAGTTTTCAGCGAATTTGGTGATTTAGGAGATTTCTGCCTGTAGCAGGCGCCATGAGGTTTCGTGCCGAGCGGATGTGATATTCATGTTCAGGAGGTCGGAACTACCCCAGTGAACAAATTTTTAGCCAATTCTGCCAACGCAGAAAAAAGTTGGTCAGAAACCGGCCTGATTTTGGAAGATTGGGGCAGTAAAGGGTAAATAGTGCCAAAATTTACACATTAAATACTTCTCAGGATTAGCTGGATATTTGTAGATGCGGCACTTATTCAGGGAAGAATCCGGTTTAGTGAGAAAAAACCTTATCTATCCCTGTACTCTGTAAGCGAAGCACTCATTCACGTAACTGGGCGCATGTGTAGCAGATCCGACAGAAATTCATCCGCAGTGGGCATTATGTCTTATCTACTATTGTAGAGCATCAGTGCTCTCCTCACGAAGGACATTATAGAAGCTTCAAGGCAATGCCCAAAATCACCTGCGTTCACAGATTCTGGATAGACGCTTGCATGGAAACGTCAAGGTGAAAAGTAAGTAGATAGTGAGGAAAAAGCAGAAAACACGGCAGATGTCCTATAGAGTCCACATTCCGACCACAGTTTGTACGTGCATACGACGAGGAAAGGGCATTTGTGGACGAGTATCCCGAATCACAGGCTCCATGCCAGAGATACCGGCGTTATTGCATTCGTGGTATTATGTTCATGTTTCCTTGCTTTGAAGTTGTCAATTCCCGTCTCCTCTTATCTTTTGTGAAGTTAGTAGGAAGTATGCAGTTATTGCAGCTATTGAAGCGGAAGAGTAAAACATGGTTCATTAGAGGGCTCCCTCTGCTGCCTTGTTAAATATTTGTTCTCATTAAAAATTCCTGGAAAAAAACCTGTCTACATGCTATCGCTCATTGCCTCGTCAAGCCCTGATCAGGCAGTGATGAACAGAGAACATTTCAATCCTCCTCAACCCAACTTCCAGTAGCTTGTTAGAATGTTTTCAGAATATCAGCAACATCACACATTTATTTATGCATTTCAAAACAACCATAAGCATTTCAAAACAACAGCAAGCATTCCAAAATAACGGTGAGCATAGTTCCAAATATCGTCTCCATGAAATAGCGACGCGTGATGGCAGTCCACTTCGGAAAGTGCCACGCATTCTGTTTTTTCAAAATCGTAACGGCTTATTGAATGCTGTACGACTCACCCAACTGAATACTAGGGAGGGGTAGCCGATGCATGAGTCAGTGCTTTTATTGTTTGACCGAGTCGGATCACCGGTTGTATCTCTCTCAATTCATCTACCTACCCGTTGCTCAGTTTCACTCATATTCCCCGCTCCCTGGTCTGCTCCGGATGCGTTTTAAGGATTTTATCTCGGCTTTGCACCACTTGTCGCGAACGCCCCTGCCGCCCTGTGGCGGAGCTTAGTTGAGCCTTGTATCTGTCTGCAAGCTGGCCCATGCACGTCGTATTCAAGCAATCTGTTCCCTTCGGGTGGAAATTTCCACGAACCCCTGATGTTCAGGCGCGGTCAGACAGACGCACAGACACAAATAACTTCTGCTTTATATACAGAGATTTCCCAGCTGGAGCGATGAAAGGCTCTGTTGATCAAGGACGAAGCCGGGAGACGGTTAATGTGATGTGATCCTCGGATCCTCAGAGTGGTAGGAAGTGTCTAAACCCGCTTGTTTGGCTCGTTCGTTCGGGTTTAGCAAATATTACAGGGGCTGCAGGAACTACTTTATTGTATATCAAATAACTACAATACTACAAAGAAGAACTACAATTATCGTTCGCCGTGCATCCTCGATCTCGTTCGTTCGTTTGAGGCCGGGAGAGAGATATTGTTCGAACTTACTCGGAGGGAGTTACGACCCCGACTCCTCGACGGCCCGCCTCCTCGTGAGCCGCTCCCAGGCGCAGCTGTGACTCCTCGGTCCCGCCTCCTCACAGTTCTGCTACATTACGGTGTACATCGTGATGACGTCACGACACTCCGGGCCAACAGATTGATTGACTTGTTCGGAGGATGCGAGTGACAAAAGGCAATAATTACAAAAATAACTACAGAACAAATCAATCAATGACTACGAACATTTCCTTTCTGGATCTTCCGAGTGAGCGAATAGCTTGCGCAAAGTCCGAGCTGAGCATCGAGTGGTGCCGTTGTAGATGGCGTCGATGAGCAAGTGGTGTCGAAAACGAACGTGGAGGGGTTGTATCTAGGCAAAAAATGTAAGTCATTTTTTTGAACAGCGAGTTTGACGTTAATAGTGTTCGTTTGTTTGAGATCTGTGTGGCTGTGATGTTTGTTTGGTTGATGCACAACTGAAGAAGGTTTTTATTTCATTTTAATGATAACGTGGGTTATCATATTAGACGAGATTATGACAAAAGGTAGCACCGTAGAGTAAAAGGCACCGCTGAATATTGCAAGAGTAGGGAATGTTGTTCGGTCGAATTGTGCGAATTGTTTGTTTGCTCGACGACAGGACGTCCCGTAGAGCCGTCAAATCACGAACTGGAATGGACACATGACGGAGTGGTGCTGGCTCATATCGCTGACACGACCACACTGTCTGCAATAGAAGCACACCGAACGAGGTTGGCATGCTGATGCCATGTGTGTGGCTGGTCCAAGGCATCGTTCGCAACGATTTAGCTCAGCGAAGCGACGTCGACGAGCTGTTAGGGAGGGAAAACGAGCACACGTTGAAGACCAATGTGGCCCGTTACAGAACACACAAGTCGAAGGTGGAAGCGACGAGTGTATTGGCGTCCCTGTGCCTCCTGGCATTGGAACAGCAAGAACGGCAGGAGCCTTTTGAGGCGAGATGGTTGGGCCCACCTGTAGTGGGCCTGTGTTTGCAACGAGAGCTTGCACTGGTTGAGCCGTTGTTGCCGTAACCGTCGCAGTGGTGGCGATATACGCGTACTGCGGATTGTTCGTTTGACTCGATTGTGGTGTTTCGTTCGGATTGAAGTTCGTTTGAGGTCTCCCCGATGGATCGCGATCCGAGTGTCCAACCACGCATTCCTCCATGTGTTCCACGAGGAAGTCAACGGCACCCTGAAAGATGTATATCATGACTGTGAGTGGTATACTATTTTTAAAGATACCTTTCTTTTTTTGGGTGCAGGCATGGTACTGCCTCTTTTCGGGGTATGTGCGTTTGCGTTCCTCCTTAAATGTAAGAGTGTGAGCATTTTTAAGGATCGTTCGTTTGCAAATTTGAAATGCGTTTGAAGAACTCACTCTGTGGAGGCGAATCTCCTTACGGAGCTCGTGCATCTCGTTGCGAAGAGCCACGAGGGCGAATTCCATTGTCCGCATTCCAGGGCAGACAACTTGAGGTGGAGAGCATATGTGGGCTGGGACAGGAACCGTTGCCGTTGCCGTCCTTACGTGATGGTGCCAGTGGTGCTTGTTGTGCTACTGGAGTAGAAACGGCTTGACTCGCAGGGGACTGCTCCATCGGTTCCTGCTCTTTCTCGTCTTTTGTTGATTTTTCTTCGTTTTGTGTGCTTTTGTCGTCCGACATGGTACTGAAAGTGTGTTTGGTAACCTAGTAGGTGTCCTTCTAATTTGCGAACTGAGATCCAAGCGAGCTTCTGCTTGCTTCTCCTCCCAGTACTTATCAAATTCTTGTTCGAAGGTAGTAGCTTGAGCTTGATCATATTATTTGACTTGTTGTAGTGGTTCGCACATTCCGAAAAGATGCTCGAACGTATGCTCTTCTTTGTTCGAGTCGTTTATTAGTCGAAAGAGAGCTTTTGTTCGATAAAATGAACTTCTTAGTCTTCTCTTGTGTGGGGAATTCCTGGGCTGTTGGTACCTTTTCCTTCCTCCACCAATTAGTCAGCTCGTTGAGCTGCTTGGAAATACGTTGTTTGTATGGCTTCAAGGAGAAGTCGGATGTCATATGTCACACAAGAACACTAGAGATGTAACGAACAAGACGCAGCTGGTTCAGTGTGGGTGATATCTCTATGAGATGGGGATATATGTATTGTTTGCATAGTTTGTGAGACGAATGTGCGCGATGGTCAGTGATAGCGTTTGCGTTGCGAATGTTTTGACATTTCAAGAAGGAATGCATGTGAACCAATCTGCGGGACGCTCTGCTGTCTGTGTCACATATGTTGCCATTGGAATACCGTAATTTTGATGGGGAATTTCGATGAAAACTTGCCCGATTGACATAGGCTTCGTATCGTAGTTATTTTTGTTCAGAGAAGGTATGCTCAGACGGGACAGTTACTTTAGGATGTCAGCCCTAGGCAGTTTATTTGAGGTTGCCAACCCTAGGCTTTTATTCCGGGTAGCCAACCCTAGGCTTTATTGCAGGTAGCCAGCTCCTAGGCTTTTATTTCGGGTAGCCAACCCTAGGCTTTTATTGCAGGTAGCCAGCCCTAGGCTTTTATTTCGGGTAGCCAACCCTAGCCGGTTGTTTCGAGACGTCACCTCTAGGTCTTTCTCGGACCACTCCATTTATAAGTAAATGCTAACCTACGAGTTCATCAATAAATCCACTGTCGGTCGGTGGACTATGTATCTGGTGCGTTTTGTACTTGTTTGCCTGATCGCAGAACAAAGCGAGAGAAAAAAAAGGGCAGAGAAAATTGTAAGAAAACTAGAAAATTGCGGACTAACCTGGAATGGCGTATAACACAAACTTGAGCGATGAGAAGAAATTTCGAAACCCGGCCGATGCACCATGTCTAAACCCGCTTGTTTGGCTCGTTCGTTCGGGTTTAGCAAATATTACAGGGGCTGCAGGAACTACTTTATTGTATATCAAATAACTACAATACTACAAAGAAGAACTACAATTATCGTTCGCCGTGCATCCTCGATCTCGTTCGTTCGTTTGAGGCCGGGAGAGAGATATTGTTCGCACTTACCCGGAGGGAGTTACGACCCCGACTCCTCGACGGCCCGCCTCCTCGTGAGCCGCTCCCTGGCGC
>MU915608.1:15808-32252 GCA_036418165.1 Cooperia oncophora
GCACCATCCCCAGCACAAATATTGAGGGCTGCTACAAATGCATGAAAGGTGCAGTCACTCATGTGACATGCACATCCGACATCGAACAAGCCATAGCAGAAATTCAGTGTCAAACGCAATCGTTCACAGTACTCTGTTCCTCAAAAGGATATCAAAACGAGACGTTTGCGAACGAAATGAATTAAATCTTTTTCAAAAACTTGTAAAGAGAGCGAAGAGCTAGAAATGGTATGGTGACTAAGAGACGTATCGTGCGTTGAATGATGTTGATGAGGAGGAGCGGTATTCGAATCGGGGTGGTGAGAAAAGATGTTATCTCTATCAACAAGCTATGTCTACGACTGCGTCGGACATGGTTCGAGCTTGAACGCGTAAAGTTCAAGAGATTGATCGTCGAAATAAGCAGAAGGAAAAGAGCTAAAAGTGCACATACGGAGAAGAGGAAATATTGCTTTATTATGGCCCAGAAATTTTGAAGGTCCGGTAGTTCGAGATGGAAGTAATTCGTGGGATTGTTTGAGGTGTTATATGCAACAGCAAAGAGTCTTTCGATTGGCACTCTTCCATTTATGAAATGTAGCTGACCGGTAATGGAAAAGATATGTTGATTTTGGCCACACTGGGCTTTACAAGTTTCGTCAAAGTAGGCTTTGTTCGAATAGAAACGTATTTCGTTGTGATATCCTTTTGAGGAACAGAGTACTGTGAACGATTGCGTTTGACACTGAATTTCTGCTATGGCTTGTTCGATGTCGGATGTGCATGTCACATGAGTGACTGCACCTTTCATGCATTTGTAGCAGCCCTCAATATTTGTGCTGGGGATGGTGCACGTGAATTCATCAATGTTGAGTTTTACGTGCGTGATGCTGGAATTTATCCATATTGCAAGCTCTGAGGAGACCGCTGAAGTTCTCATCGTAACGATGGAGTTTCTCCCTTCTCTACGAATTTGAGCGTCTGGGAGCTGAATTGGAAGAATTCGGTCTAGAGTTATTATCTGCGAAATATTGTTGTTCGAGCAGTAACAATTCATGCTATCTTCCGCGGGGTTGCACTTGCACGTGTCTTGAATCGAGCAGTTTTGGTTTAGCGGAGTAGCACTATTGTGTGTATAGTCATTGATGCATGCGTAGCTGAAGCTATAAGGTTGTGGCAACCTTGCTGTGAATTGGTCGTTCTCTATGAAAGAGTCTGTTAAAAGTGACATGTGTGGGGTTTCGATTGACGTTAGTTGGAGAGTAGTGCCATGCAATTGCTTTTTCACATTGCGTTCGAGTTCATGTCGTATGATTTGCGTCGGTCGAGCCATGTTGTTTGTTCGAATGTTAGAAGTGCTTTCTCTGACCAAGTGGGGCAGTGAAAAACTTCAAATGTTTCGCTATCGGTTGGGACGTGGTATACTCTATAGAATAGGCATCCCGAAGATGGGAAACCACATGTGCATCCTATACCCCCGCACGACTCCGTACAGTACGTTATGCCTACGTATTTGTTCGCGATGTCTAGTTCGTCTACGAGCGAATCTGGGTTGACTTGTGCGCACTTGGATCCTGAACAGGAGCCCATGTGTGGGCAACGTTTGCTGTATTGCACGCGGGTCTCTGTATTCCTAGTAAAGTAGAGAGTCTCTTTATTGCAACGTTTGATGACCTCGTGAAGTGTGATCTTGATTTCCGAAATCGTCTTATTGTCACGCTTGATGTGAAGACATGTTGGGGCTGCATAGAATTAAGTTTCAAAAGAAACTGGTGGTTATTTTGACCTGAATTCGTTCAAGTGTTACATTGCATGACGTGCTGCCTTGGGTAGAATATTGTTGTGGCATCTGTAACGATGTATGTATCAAGGCCAACCTAAATCGTGGCCGAAATGTGGAAAAATCCTGACGAGCGTAGAAGGTTTCCACCGGCCTAATGACTGGGTGTTCACTTCCACTAAGGGGATGTGATCGTCTTCACCAGTATGACATGAAGGGGTGAAGGTGTGTGGCAAGCGAGAAGAGAAAAATCGTTTAATGGGGTTACAGGCCCTACTTAATTTTTTGCAGACTAGTCTTTTGACTTTATTGACACAAAGAATCAAAATTGTCACTGTAATGACAACAGTGTAGATTCCAACTGCAGCCACTGTAATGGCATCGGTGGTTCGTGTTAGGTCGTTAGAATGTCTGCACGCGGCGGCCCGGTTCTATTCCCTGCTCGCATGCCACGCATGTCTAACCCGCGTTGTTTGCTCGTTCGTTCGGTTTAGCCAGAAATATACAGGACTGCAGGAACTACTTTATTGATATATCAAATAACTACAATACTACAAAGAAGAACTACAATTATCGTTCGCCGTGCATCCTCGATCTCGTTCGTTCGTTTGAGGCCGGGAGAGAGATATTGTTCGAACTTACTCGGAGGGAGTTACGACCCCGACTCCTCGACGGCCCGCCTCCTCGTGAGCCGCTCCCTGGCGCAGCTGTGACTCCTCGGTCCCGCCTCCTCACAGTTCTGCTACATTGCGGTGTACATCGTGATGACGTCACGACAGGAAGCACCATCCGCTACTACACCTGCTACACTTATTCGTTCCATGACCTAACTAATTGATGTTCAAAAAGCAATACTTGTGGAGAAAGTATCCTTTCTCGTATTGTAGACAGCTGTATATTGTTGCCTTTTCATTCGAAATCTAGTCCGGCTTCTCAATTTTACTTTGTGTACTTTTCCACGCGAATTCCACGTGAAGCGAGGATGTTCAGGAAGCCATATTGCTTATTGGGGATCACTTCTAATCTTTGAAGCCACAGCAGGTGTTCATATCTCACTGTTTCTTCACATGGTTTTGACCAACACTGCTGTAAATCTAGTGTGGTCGAAGTCGAACAGCAATAGAATATGTTTTCGTATTCGGGAAAATGATGACAGCAACAGACCTTCAGCAGGTACCCCCCCCTGGGTCATGCCTCGACGGCGGTCACTCGACAAGGAAGTTTGCGTCTATAGCGTTTACGCTGCTGCTATGGTCTTAGGAACTGATGTTAAGAACGACTGCCACGAATTTTCCGTGAACGAGGTATGCGACGCCGCTCAGAACGGTATTCAGTTGTGATGAAAATCTTTTCTCATTCCAGGTTTGAAACCGACATAATATTGTTAGAAAACGGATACTAGTACACATACCTTGCTTCTCTTCTCAATGTGATGAAAAACAGCAGTCTTGTTCCGACCGAAATGCATCTCTCAGTGGGAATCTTACAGATTTCCGACATTTGGCTGACGGTTTTGAAGAGTATAGCGTCAGATACAGCATTCCTAATAAGTGACATACCGTGCGCTAGCAATACCACCGTCTCTCCAATCTTACCTACTATTTCCTTGAACTTTTCCAGTTTCCTACTAATTTTTCCAGTTTTTCCTGCTGAAAAGAGCGAAAATAAAATCGTCACCAGTCATCTACCAATATCAACTGCTAGAAATAGTAGTTGTATGGTACTTCTGCGATAGTTGTGTATGATATGATAGCACCAGTAACTGGAGGTGAGGAAAGTGCGGAAACTGTCTCGCGGCTTGAATAAAAACTACCAAGGCCGGATACGGAACCCTGCAACCATCCTTCTGATCAATTCTTCTATTGATACTGCGGCTGCCTCCCATACCAGGTAATGCAAGACATTTTTAGAATGGTGCAGAAAAGTTCCTGCGGAATACCCTTTTACATACAGTTTTTCCGTTAACGATCTCCTCACTAATAGGATCCCTGAGGTTGCCCAAGGCTTCGGTATCCGCTCCCTCACCAACGGAATTCAAAAACGTGACTTCATTGAACGTTAGGCCAGGCGCGCCTTATATTGTCACGGTTGTTCAGTACGCTTCACCAATAAGAACCGCCGAAAACACTTATTACTTAATTCCTAGTTTATACTTGATTGATTCATGTGAATTCTTCGGCACTATTAGGTCGTGGCAAAAATAATGACTGTTTTGAGGCAAATATTTTAAAATATCATAGCTCGCTGTTGCTTTTCAATCGAAATAACGACCAAAAGAATCAACACATTTCTGCCATCGCGACCTTTCTGTTGATTAATGCGGACTGAGTCCGATGCAGATTTTGGTGCATTTTTCGATTTCCTCACAGTACTTCTCCGCTGTGATGGTTTCTCCTGGAGCCAGGAAGCTGTGGTGGATCAAACCGGCTGTAGACCACCAAACAGTCACCATGACTTTTTTTTGGTGCAACTCCGGCTTTGGAAAATGTTCATCAGCTCCGTCTGAATCCACTTTTCGTCACACGTCACAATGCGTTGCAGAAAAGAATCGTTTTGTTCCGCAAAAGGAGACGAACAGACTTCGAGACGACGAGATTGCTGGTGCTCAGTCAACTCATGCGGGATCCACTTGTCAAGTTTTTTTTACCTTCCCAATTTTCTTCAAATGACGTGCTACAGTTCCGAAGTCAACTCCCAGCTCTTCAGCAATTTCCCTTGTGGATGCTCTTGGGTTGGCTTCTATCTGTGCCTTCAATTCTTTAACTTCCGATGGCCGACCGCGTCCCTCCTGATCTTCCAGGTTGAAGTCTCCATCTCGGAATTTGTCGAACCACCTACTCATTTCTAGTATACTTCGCCCCATGCGTTGGTGATATTCCTAGCTGCTTCCGCAGCATTACGGCCGAGTTTGTACTCGTGAAGCATGATGAGTCGGATTTCGCGTCTTGACAACATCTTCGCGGGTGACCCAAAATCGTAGAAGAAATGGTGGCAGAGAAACGGGGAAAAAATTTGTACGATAGCTTGAAAAATGTGAACGATATGTTGAATTACAATATATGCCTAAGTTACAAATGAATTATGATCAGTGGAACATAGTAGGTGCGAAAACGGTCATTATTTTTGCCACGACCTAATATTTACCCTTTACTGCCTCAGTATTCCAAGCAGGCCAGTTTTTGACCGACTTTTTCCTGCCTGTTCAGAAATGGCTGAAAATTTGTCCCCCTAGATTGTTCGACCTCCTGAACATGAATATCACATCCGCTCGGCAAGCAATCTCCTGGCGCCCGCGCCACAGCGCCAAAATACCCCAAATCACCGGCGCCTGTGGCGCGGGCGCCAGGAAGTTTTGGGCTAAGCGAATGTGATATTCGTATTCAGGAGGTCAAACTACCCCAGGAGACAACATTTGAGCCAAATCGTCCTAAAAAAGTCGGTCAAAAACTGGCTCAATTCTGGATGGAAGGGGCAGTAAAGGGTGAGTAGTGACGAATATTTCCCTGAGAATCAAATGAGGTAAGCTACTGTGGAAAAATGGCGGTTCGGCGTAAGGTGGAGGGATACAGACACCTCACAGGTTTTTATCAGCGTGGAAATTTTTATAATTTGTGAAGACTGCAGCTCACTCAATTCGGTGAGTCTACAGTTTACTTGCCTCATGCAAAGCCTCATGAGAACTCCAAGTTCCTATCAAAGTGAGAAAGTTAAGAAGTCGGCAAGGCAAGGATGAGCAAAATGCATCAGCCCCCCCCCAAACCGAGCAGTGTCAGAAAAGTCGCGCCAGAAAAGTCGCTATTGAGGTTTGGACCGAGCAGAAAACTTTATGACGACGCAACTGACAGTAATGGTCTATTGTTGAACACAAGTACATACTCGCCTACGTGGATCCCAATCCTTCATGTATAAGGGGAATGCGTCAGCAGCAACAATAGCACGCTACATTCTCTGCTCAAAAGGGCACGGGAACGCAGCCAGGAAGTTGATCACGATCGGATCTCCATACTCTGCCACGCTCTTCTTGATATGCAGCAGTTGAGCCGACACCACGGTCACCCAACGAAACACTGGTCATGTGGCAGAGGGGGTGGAGTATACATTTCCCCTGGGTATATTCCCGTGCACTTCTGACCGAAAGTGGCATTGATACACTACAGCTGTTGGACACTCAACCTAACCACAAAGAGCGAGATCAGCGAAGACAAGGCTTGTCTTTAATATGCATTCAACTCCGTTGTGTCTATGCTGGTTCTGTGAGATCACTATCGAATGATGACTGCTGTTTGGTACTCGAATTTTTGTATTCTTCGTAGAGACCAGTTGGAGTTACACTGCTCTCCTCAGGACGATCGCCTTGTGATGTGTTGCTATCAGGTAGAACGTTTGTCGCGGAATGTGGTGCGTCGTCCCGCTGCTTAGCACTTGGCATATCCTCTCCATCATTCGACTGTTCGAGCAACCAGTACGTCTCCATGACTCCTTTGCCCTGAACACAGCAACTGAAAAATGGGTTTAGCGATTTACGTTGATTCAGTCACGTTGGAGGAAATTCAAGTTGTATTCGGAATATTAAACATTTTTGGAAAAGATTTGGCTATTGATGAGATAAATTAACATTCTGGTGATAACCTTCGAAACGCGATAAGCCGCAAGATAGCAGCTATCATGATAAAACAACTCCGAAATTCCGGATGTGTTTGTCTCTTATTAACAAACCAGTCGGATCGCCCGGCTTACGCCGAGCTCTCCTCCTTCTCATTAGCCCTTGAAAGCCAGGCTATACCGGCGAAGCCGAGCTAGCCTGGTTTTTCAAGGGAATTTCACGGAAAGAAAATTTGGCATTCACTGAGCTACTCATATTATAGAAGGATTCGTAACAGATTAAGCAACCTGAATCCTGAGTCCACGCTTGTTCGCAGAAAAGGTGATGGTTTAGGCAATGACGCCCATACCATAAGTAGATCCATAGATATAGTTAGAAAGTACAATCGGACAATACAGCGCAATATAAGCTGCCCACACGCAATCCATTCGATCATGTCGCATAAAGGTCGCGATGCTAATATTTTTGCACCTACGTTAGTAGTACATGTTCCATGTCCCGTATTATTTATTTTTATCAGTTCTTGAACGTTTAAAAGTTAAAGCGTGTCACATCCAAAATATTACCTCAAATTGATACCACGATATGGCTTGGTTCGCAACTCTGCTAGCTTCCTTCTTCAACCTATCGCTTTCACTAAAGTAGCGGTGCTCATGTTGAAGTGCACTCTTGCTTCACAGTCGTACACCTACCACCCTCCCCCCCCCCAATCCAGTATCTCAGTCCTTTCCTTACTCTGATCCATTCCAGCTGCCCCGCAAGCACCTGCAATGATTCGGAATGCACCAAATGGAATGGTTGAATTATATAGTGCAGTGTGTAATCACATTCGCAATATTACCTCAGACTGATAGCACAACATAGATTGGTTCGCAACTCTGCTAGCAGTTGGACCATCCTTTCTTCAACTTAGCGCTTTCACTAATGCTTTTGTACCCACGGCGGTGGTGTGCACTCGCAAAATCGTACCCCACGGTCTCCTTCCCCCTCTTGCACCTCCTCATAAACTACCGCTCCGCCCTACCCCTTGCTCACCCCCTCGAAATACCTCTTCTCTTCCCTATCCCATTGTACGTGCTCGCGCACAGCTTCCAAGCGAAGAGCCCGTGCAATACTCGGATTGAAGTATCACTTCAAACTGATAGCACATTATAGCCCTGCATGCATATACGCCCTGCAGCGCTGCTAGCGGTTGACCCCTCCTTTCTTCTGTTTGTCGCTTTCACTAATGCTTCTGTTTCTGCCGTCAAGGCGTACTCCTGTCTAAGTCCCCCCATTACCCTCACTTCCCTCGCCCCACCCCTTCCTTGCCCCCCCCCCGCTTGACTCACTTCTTCCCCATTTCCGCTAACCCTGATCCACTGCACGCGCCCGTTCAATGCCAGTTGAGCAGCCGTGCAATGGCTCTGAGTGCACCAAGTGGTTGTCTTATTTAGTGGAGTTATCGCCATCAAAACAACGGTTTGATACTTCTGCACAATCGCTGTCATGGCTAGCGGTCGCTTCCTTCTTTCACTAACCTGTTTAATCCCGTGAAGCATTTTGCGGACGGACAGACATACAAACATACATACATACCGACAAACCGACACACAGAGTTAGTGGTTTATAGAATGTAAGGATGGGATAGCGCTATTGTCGCGAGTATTATACAGTGAACCCTACAGAGCTTACCACCGACAGAATATCCTCACACTGTACCACTGAACCCCGAACCCCCTGCAGATTTATTGCGACCTTCCTCTCTTGAAACACCATTTTTGTTGAAAACACGTCAGTTGAAGTATTCAGCTAACAACTTTCATATTGGTCGTTTTTTTCCGCTTCACGCGTATTATAAGCCCCCTCCGCACTGGAACAAATTAGTACTGTTACTATGACGCGTGCTGTAAATCATGCAAGTGGGTGTTTGAGAATTGAGTTCTAATCCCCTCCCCCCCCCATCAGATATTATCAGTTATTCACCTGTTCTGTCACCCATCTGTAATATCCGTGTCCCATCCGCTAATCACTTGTAGGAATCAACGTCGTACCGTGTGTATGTGTATGTGTGTTTGTCTGTTTGTATGTGCGTCTGCCTGTCTGTCACGAAATACATCGCGACCGTCACAGGAACGGTAAAAATGACAATTCAAAGAGTGATATACACGGCAAGACGAGAACACTTATGGATGGGTGACAGGAGGTGATAACATCTGATAAGATTCGATAAGGGGCCTTAGACGAGGAGGGGCACCAAATTCAAAGCGCAGGTTGCAGTGGCTACACTACCTTGATCTCAAGGAATGATGTGCACGGAAGGACGAGAATACTTCTGGTGGGTGACAGAAGCGGATAACATCTGTTAACATTCGATGACGAATCTTAGAACGGAGGTGCACAAATTCGGCACGCAGGTTGCGATACATTGGTTCCATGAAGGTATAGGGGAGGAGCGGCAACATTACTGATGGGTGAGAGCAAGTGGCAGCAAATGATGAGGATTTGAGTTTGAGTTCTATGGTAGAAATGTTCAGTCAGAAATTGATAAATAGTGAATTATCTCGAATTGAAGATCGAGGAAAAAGGAACCCGAATAGGATCGATTTACCTTAATAATTACTTCTCCTCGCTTCTCAGTTTGAAAGCCTCCGACCTTTTCCAGCATGTTGTTCGCTTCACTCGACAAATGAATCCTTCCGGCTGAAAGCAAGGTGTTAAATCAGCCCATAAGTTATGGTGTTTTTTTCAACGTGAAACGTTTGAGCGGGAAGCGAGATTTTTTTTCTTCAAGCATTATACTGAATATATATTCAGTATCTTCTTATTTCTGACAATTGTACTTTGATCACACGTATTAATTGTAACTGTTCTCACATCATATGTATAATTCTCATGAAATTCCTTTATGTTGTTTCTATTAACCGTTATGTTTAACCGTTCATCGCATTCTTACTCTGCTAACTATGAGAATATCGTAGTCTCTCGCAAGCTTATCAGATGAAACCTCTCCTCCGCGTTGCAACTTTCCCAAGCAGGCCGGGCATAAAAGCGACCGTAGGCAGCTTGAAGGTAACTAGTTAGTTTCTTTCTTATTATTTCTATTGTTTCATCTCTTTGGATTTCCCTTGCCTGTTATACACTAAAGGTTTTAGAAGCACGATCACTGCACTATAAGGAGCCTTCCCCGCACTAAAAGGCGACACAGAAGTAGACTTAGGTAATTTTCTATGAAATTCATCACTCTGTGCATTTCATGATTTTACGATTCCTTATTATTTTATGGTTTTTTAATGATTGAGTTTAATTACCCAAGTTTGAGGTCGGTGTGTAAGATTCCCGCGTGGCAGACCTTATGCGATCCAATACGACACCCGACTTTAAGCATTGTTAACTGATTGGTAGAAAACATGATGTTATTCATGATGGCATGGTTAGATTTTTCTTCTTTAACCTTTGTTGAATTTTAGGATATTGGAGCTCAGTGGCAAGGTTACGAAAAGGAGCGATCTCGACATCATTTCCCTGAATGATCGAGCTACTGGAGCCGCAAAGGTAGCTAAAAATTTGCAAATGTATGACCGACGAATACTGTCGCTTAGAAAGCTTATGTTCCAGGCAAGCATTTCGGAACTGGGTTTTTCGAACGTTCTTAACCTTCCTACGGTGGAGAGCATAATTCATGCACCAATGTAAGTAAAGCTCTCCCATCAGGTAAAGTTGAGGCTGAATGAAGTGTGAGAGAATCCCATGATCCCATTAGTTTCACATGTCTGGCGTAGGTACCTTGCGAACAGTTTGACTCAGTAAGCCGATTAGCAAACGCACGGATGGGGCGGTGATTGTCAGCAATATAGAATGAAGCCTCAGCCAATTCAACCAAGTTTGAATCTCTTGATAGGTGTCGCAATTCCTTAGAAAACGAATGTCTTACGCTTTCCATTGCTTTCCATTCTGCTGGCTGTATTCACGGTGTCTCCAAAAAGGCAATATCGAGGCATCGTGAGGCCAACCACGCCAGCGACAACCGCTCCTGCAAGTAAATATGCAGGATAGTGGACGAACTTACAGGCTTGTATGTTCTCTACAGCAATTAATCATGTGAAAGTTATGACAAGAGTGCTGAATAGTGGGCGAAATACTTGACCGCAACCAGTAACTGCAATGAAACGTGTATCTCATCTTGTCGGGATAGCGTGCCAGCCACTACATCACCACTTACAGTTTAACGGAACCATTGCCATTACTGTTGGTTAGCCTTTGTTAGCTTCTCGACCTGCTATTTTGATCGTAGGGATTTTTCACGAAGCCTAGAAATATTTGACGAATCCCTGGTGCGCCGGCCGGGTACATCAAAGCCTATTGGGGAAATGCAGCAATTGCTTTCCCTTCAGATGATCATAAAGACACATTTTGTGACGGCAAATCGTTGGTAGAGGGGTCAAAACAAGCATAAATAGAGGATGATCAACGCAATATTGGAGGAAAGGGTAAAATTAATCTTCCAAAACCTCAGATAAGGCGATGTAATTTCAAACGTCAGACGAGCCTAGGGTTGATAGAGGTGCAGTGACACTCTGCAAGCAAGGAGAGACCAGGCGCGTGTAAGAACTACACTGCTGCAAGTATGGCGAGGAAGGCTATGTGACAAGAGAATCGTAATTCACCGCGCTAGCGCATCGCGCCCGCAAATGACGATGGTTCCAGGTAGTAGATGGCAACAACAGGCAATTCAGAACCGAAAATAGTCATGAATGTCTACGATGACGGGGTCTACATGAAGTCCGGTGCTCCAATCGACAAATTAAAAAACGCTGCGCTCATCGCCGCGAGCGGCGGAGCGGCAAATTACGATACTCTTGCACGCCTCCCGGCGAGGAAGACGGTCAGACCGTGTTGTCATGTGGCTCCGGACCTCTTCTCGGGCAATCGCGAAATGTCTCTCTAAATCCTTGAGAACCTGAAAAAGTACATCATCTTCACTTAGAAACAACAGGCTGACCACTGTTATTTGTATGGAACAGCAGAGTGTACGATCGTTATCTTGTTCTTATTTCTTTACACTTTATCACTTCCAAATTTCCACTGGATACTGTAGTTCTTTTTTCGTTTCTGCCATACCTGGTTTTATCTGCCATCGAGGTAAAGGCTGGCTAGGACGGTCAAACCCGAGGCGTGTTTATGCTTGAGGAGTTTGAATCAGGCTTGAACGTCTTTCTATATACCTACGTAGGCTGTTTGACTCTTTTTTAGCCTGAGTGGCAATCCAATCGCTGAGTGTTGAGATTTATTGTTTGCGTTCATTGGGAAGGTAAGGAATACGAAAGTCGACGAGAGCTTTCAAAAATCCCAACGACATACTGCAAATCTCCTTTATATGCTGGTAGCCATTTCGTCGTGGTAGGCCACTGACACATAAATATGCGTCTCCGATTGTTTCGACCTTAATACAAAATCCAATCAACACAGTAATTCCACATTCCTTGTTCTTCCGCCAAGGGTAAAAATTTGGTGAAAATAAGATCATAAAGATAGGACCTAGGAGGACCAAAATTTGCAGCATTTGCAATAAGCTTTTTTCAAAATCGCATCTACCGCCTAATCACACTCGTCCAAGTTTGAAAGATTATTTAAGCATAGTAAAAAATTGTTCTAAAAACCAGTTTTTGATGATGAATAATTTTTGTGCTTTCTGTGTTAACTTCACCAACCTTATAAACGTCGTGTGCGTCTATAATGCTGTCGAATGTCATATAAAGATTGTTGAGAAGGCTAACTACCTGAACGAAAGAAAATCTCGTTAATAAAACAGCAGTAGTGTAAGTGTCTCCTGATACCTGCAACGGTGAACCTCTGGCCGCGATCGTTGTGAATGAAACAACGTCGGAAAAGAATACTGTGAACACTTTCCGAATGATTCGCTGGTTCAACTGACTGACCGTTTAGCTTTTCAAGTTTTTCGCTACGCCTGTCTGGAATAGCTTCGTTCTCATATTGAGGCCTCTCGCCGAAGCAAGCTTGATTCGAGAGAGAGAGAGAGAGAGTGAGTGAGAGAGGGAGAGAGAGTTTCCGCTGCCTACCATGCTGTTCGTGGTAGGCAGCGAAAAGGTTGGCTGGTGATCCACTGAACACTCTTCACACACCGGCCAGCAACCTTCAGGTATCACGTAGTTACCACAGAAAGCTTAGAAGTTTTCGTGCTAAAATTCTGCAGTACCGAGCGAACAGTGATGGGCTGTTCTATGGTTGGTTTGTTGTCAACCGTTTGTCGTTGGCCTTTTATCTAGACGCAGAAGTCTCCACACCAGGTTTACAGGAATATTCCACCCTAACTTTTCACGAAGGCGGAGGTGGTACAGTGACAAGCGGCGCGCTTACACTCGCGCGGTCTCGGGTTTGAATCCCGGGTCGACTCCGACTCGGACTAGCCAAAGCCATCTACCCTCCGGGGACCGTAAATTGGTACCAGATTCGCCTGGGAGAATAAAACACTGACTTGTACATCGGCTGGCCCCCGCAAGTCATTGCATAGGCCACTACGATTCTAAATGGAAGTAGAATGGATTCCGCATCCCACAGAGGGACTGATGAAGGGCGAAGAATTTATCCTTCAATTTTTCACCCCCATGCCTTGCACAGTTTCTGGGCCACTCTTTTTGAAGAGCCTTCCACATTGAGTCCTTGCACGGCATCAGTTGTGCGAAGTTGCACTTCGCCTCTGCTTCTTGATAGAAATGACCCCCCTCAGCGACATCAGCACTTATTTGAAGTCGGGTTCTCAGCACGCCTGAACCCCTTCGTGAGAAAAACTCATCACAAGCTCCACCGAAGCCGTTCTCCTCCAGTCTCATCTCTATGCAGAAATGACCACAGGTACAATCACCCGAATGATCCACTTCTTCAGCTCTGCCCTGGTAGATTAATTGAGATTAATTATCTTCTACCACCTACTTGGAGCTCACCATCAGTTGAATGGTAATAAGTTTGTGAGGAAGCGTTGTAGCACATCAACTGTGAGCCCGGATATGGCAAATTCTATTGTCGCTGGCAATTCTGACTAGATCCCTCCCGTAGGTTTCAGAGGTGTCCAAAGCTCCCCTTGACTGAGAAAAGTTCAACCGACGTTTTGTGATTACTGCATTAGGGTGGATCTTACTTGGGGAGCATTCTGTACAACAAAATATCGCTTTTCTTCTTTTCTACCACCAGTTCCTTCGTTCTTTGTTCAACTTCTTCTTCTAAACTACAAGCATACTTCTCCATCATATTAAATACGTAATCCATAAGGTTCGAGCACCTGAAAAACAGGATTTTTTTCCCGCTTCTGTGGAACGAATGCATATTACTATTCATCTTTACTTCGAAGAATAAGTTACTCCTCACTTGGTTGTCTGCATACTCCTGAGTTGTTCCCTTACTTGAGTGATTGTCGGCCTTTCTGAAGGGCGTTCAGTCCAACAATCTCGAATTAAATGCAGCTAAATATCGTATTTTCAATGCATAACAGAACAAAACAAGAACAGTACCTGCAAGAATAAATACAGGGATGACCCCTCAAACTGGCACTCGTTTTTACTTACCAGAGCTGGGCTCACGTCTACGCTTTCGTGTGGCTCAAGATCTGGGCGTGGAGCGTTGTGGCCACCTTTCTTTAGAAGGTAAATAATCTCTGTAAAATAGCAGCAGTGTCATGGGATCTGTTGTCCAAAACTTCCAGCATATCACCTTCTGCGCTCCCTAGGTCTTCTGAAGTGTCAAAAACTAGACTAACGATGAAAAAACCTAGCATTTCACATTGCGCTCATGGTATCTCGGAATTGGACCCAAAATGGGTCCCAAGGTTCTGGCAAAGGTTTTCTGACTACCTGAAGTGTCTTCCTATGATACTTCGACGAGGAACCCTTAAGATTAAATTGTTTTGATTTGTTACCACTCTAGCCCACATTTCTTCGCGAAGGAGTTACTACATCAGGTGCTTAGGCCATTGAGAGTAATCGAGACGACGAGGACAGGCGAGGGACCACGGTCCCTATCTCTACACTCGAGAGGGTGTGTGAAGGAGATGCGGACTGAACAACAGCTTCCAGTTCCACCTAGTGGGAGAGGTTCAGACTGCACGCTCACGAGACTATAGTCATTTTCCCTGCCCCCTCGTTGGCAGGGATAATGACTATAGTCTCGTCGCCTCTCCTCCTCGTCTCAGTCTTTCTTAGTGGTGCTCCAAGGAGGGGGGGGGAGGGTTTATAGGTGCTGTTTCGCTGACGAACTTGAGTATTATCACCATGACACTGGTCACTCCATACTTCACTCAAAAGAACGTTTTTCCTCCCATTTATCGACAGCTGACCATTTTTAAATCCAATTTCTGGCAATTGTACTATACACAAGCGAAGTCTGTCAACACCATTTGGTTCGGCTGTTCACACGCTAGCATTTCCGCTTACCTTCAGGGTCTTCTTTCCTGTTCTCCAGATCCCATGCTCTTGTTTTTGTAACCAGCTGTGCGCTAATGATACCAAAGCTGAATAACAATTGTCTAGCATATTGAGATAACTATAACTACTATCTCACTAATTCCGTTTCATAAATTGCGTAGAGTGAGACCAAACAACTCCACGCGTATAACTATAAATAATGCGATTTAACAGCTGAGAACTGAGCACATTATTACTTAATTGCACTATACTTGCAGCCAGGGTACAAGCATCGTGATGTGTGAGGTGGTGGCGTAGGGACGACCCCCGCCTAAATGATGGCCTCGGTACGACCTACCCCCCCCCCTTCCCTTAACACCTACTCAACAACTTCCCACAGTTTAAACAGATTTTTTTTTCACTCCAAAATTTCCCGACAGTGCGCATGAAACAGGAAAAATCACGCAAAAAAGTCAACAACCGGAAAACCAACGCGACAAATTCTCAAAGGCACATACGACCCCCTTCTCTCCCAACGACCAAATACGACCCCCTCCCCAGAGAAAAGTACGACCCGCCCATGTGTTTCCACACAACGATGTTGTACCCTGCTTGCAGCTCATCGCAGGACAGCCTTACTTGTGGAGTTCTTATGAGAATAGCTATCGTTAGCAGTTTGGCTGTTAGTTTCCTGGGTGAAGCCAAGGAGCGCTCAATGTTTCAGCATCATCCTTTGTACTGTTGATGTAAAACAACACAGAATTCTGACTCATAAGTGCTTCATATGAGTAGTCGACGGCAATAAATAGAACAGACGTAGCGTTTGTAGAAGTGAAAGACATTTTCATCTTTAGTATTAGTGAAAGCTTCTGTTGTTACTTCGTGTTCGGAAGGCACTACTCAAAGAAAATCTTGCATTTTGCCAAATAAAGAGTCTTTTCTCCATCAACTAGAACGGACTTCTGAAGGAGTCCAAGAAAGATGAAAAAGTGTAATTCAGCAGCAGATAACAGAGAAAACAGCCTATGCGACCGTGATCACTTGACCAGTTCGACCATTTGTAACCATGTAGGCATTCCCGAGAGTGGCGGCGTACCACGCAGTCTTAGGGCGCGATATCCCTCCTTACTAGGCCTGCTCACCTTATAAGCCTAAACGATTTATCCTACCCACTGCCTTCAGGCCTCCAACTCCAAACTCCAAAGGTTGAATTTTGAGAGGACAGTAAGCTGTCACGATAAATGTGCTCGCTATCGACCTGGTAAGCTACAAAGCCAACATGCAGTGCAAAAAACTATGGCTGCAGTTGCAATGGGGGAGAAGCTAAGAGTAATTTGCGATATTTTCTTACCTTTTGAAGAAAACTGAATCGCCTTAGGAGAAGCACGTACCTGTATATGTCACCCTCTTGTGACCCTTCGATGTTGCCATTTCGAATGTGTTCCGGAGCGCTCCATAGTAAATCTGAAAGAAAGGGAGGATAATGAGTTTGAAGTTGACCAGCTCTTGAGAGATAGCATGCGCATCCCACTTTATATAATCCACTAAATACATATGCCTGTATGGAAATCAGGAAATCCATAGCTCGCCCCAGTAGCAGTGAGACGTTGACTTGAAGAAGTAGTATAGCGGCTATGACGGGAACATTCTCGGTGTATGATAGGAAGAATTGCCAGCTGGTGAGGGGCA
>MU915609.1:0-13079 GCA_036418165.1 Cooperia oncophora
TCAAAAAGGACGCCAGGGAATAGAGCATGCATAGGAATATTTTACGGAAACTATTCTGAAACCATACCCAGATATTGACCTATTAGATCTCATCGAAACACTCATACCTGCCAATGTTACCATTGAAAGGGTTTTAGAGCAGAAGTTCATTGCAGGCGGCCCAGCAGGACAACTACTGCGATGTTTTCATCGCGGTATAATAAGAAGGACAAAAAATACGTGTGCGCAACTGGTACCGTAACATAGGGTCTGCGCGGCAAATGGCAACCAGAGCTTCGCAATCCACAGGTCACACATACAACGGTGGCGGTGCAGCCTTTTGGATGTGGCGGTGGTAGTCCTTTGGCTTTGCGTACAAAGTCAGTTGTACTTTTGTTCTCGAAGGGAGGACTTACTTTTCCTGCGATACTTATCCTTCAGCAATTTGTGTGAAGTTTCAGCGGTACGCTGTACAGACCGTACCCGAATATAAAGGCTTAGCGGGTTCACGAAAAGATCATTCCGGGTCACAATTATATTTCGGGTCGTAGCGGGTGCTGAGCCTGAGCTGAGTGCGAGCTTATTTTGAAATGCAAAGCAAAAAAAAACTCTGGTCCACTTTGTAAATGCAGTGCCTTGGAGAATCTGAACTTATTCGAAAGTTCCTTAGACCTCTTCTCGATAACAGTTGCTGTCAGAACTAAGGACACACTACAGTTCTCCCTCGGAATTTCAGGCTATTTCTACACTTTGCCCGAAAAGTAATGAGGGTTATGGGGTCTCGAAAAGTGTCGCTTGGTTGTTCCTCACTGCCACACACCTAAGGGCTTGAGGCTCCGTTGGACACCAATGGTCTTGAATCAGCAGAAGCCTTATCACCGTGCAGAATACAGCATGCAGAACACGAAACTGAGAAAAACGCCAAGCGATCACCTGTGGGACTTTCTGATATCAAACGTTCGGCGCAGGCCGGCGACGCGCTGTGGGAGGGGGCAATTTGAACTTCGCTACATACTTCCCACGGCCTTGTCGAGCTATCAAGTGAAGACCTGAAATCGTGTGAAGTCGCGCAATGATGCCAGTCAAAGTTCGTAGAAACCAACTGCTGACCTTTGTGAAGCGATGAAATACTGTGCAAACCCAATCTGCCATGACTATTGGACGAGCTTGCTCCAGATTCACAAGAGTTCACAGGTTTCACCAGAAAGAGACTTGTAAACCGGAACTAGTGAAGCAGCGAAATTGCAAAATGCCCCCTCCCCTGTAGCTGAGCTGTGCCCTAACATTTTGCTGTGCATGTTCCTGCTTTTACTGTATGATACCGTAATCTGCTTCTCCTATTCCTATGTTCAAACTGCACTCTTCTAGGGGGCAAATCGCAAAGGTTAACGATATCGCAGCCTTTTTCACCTTGTTATCTACTTCCTCAAGAATTCCAAGAAATCTGCCAATTCATAAACCTGTATGGCTATTTTTTTTCCTCTCTAGTTTAGACAACGCCAGTTTCAGTATCGCAGCCAGTCATATTCACACACTATTCCCAACAAAAGTCATCCTGAATAAGATGAGGCGCTGCTCTAAGGCGGCTTCTCCCGTTCCCATAACCGCCCAAGTGAAATTTTGCTGAACCCTTGCACCCTGCGCGATATCATTTTGTGCTCATTGCAACCGATTGCCGCTGTTCGTGTTCTTCGCGCTAATGGTCGCGAGCAGGCCGCTGTGGCTGGCACGAGATTCGACCCTGACTAGAAACCGCCAACCAACAGCGGCGGTGAAAGTTCAAACAAATACGCCGTAGAAAACGCGGCGACACGGCGATAAGAGACCGACGATGAGATGAGAGCGAATGAGTACCGCATGATGCACTTGCCAATGACGATGGATGAGAATCCCTTCTGATCTAGACAAAATATCTCCTGAACTTCCACCGATTGACTCTTTCAAAGAGAAGAGCACAACCGGCTGCACAAGAACGAGTCGATGCACTTTTGAAATGACGTTCAACAACTGCGAGGAGATAAGAGGCGTGTGATAAGGGATGTAGTCGAAAATTCGTAAGAATCATAAGTCTTGAGAAAAAACGTGAAGAAAAACTCGTAGAAATGAAGCGAGTAGAAAGGGTGAACTATGGCCTGAGTAGAGGCCTTAAGCGCTCCCACTGATACAAAGGTAAATAGCTGCTCAGAAGGACTATTCCCATCTAGGGATTCCTTATATACCATCAAATCTGTGCGACCAAACCTGAAGAGAACCCCTTAAAGAGAAAGCATACCCTCCGCAACCCTTGACACCAAGAGCAGAGAAGAGTTGGCCTCTGGTCTCTGACCCTGAGGACCCTGAGGTATGAATGTAGAGGAGTAAGAAAGAGTTCAATAAATTTTAAGGATAGATTATAAGTGTAGGTAGTTTCTGTGATGGAATGAATGGATGTGGTTTGAGCAGGAGAGGGCAAAGTAGAAGGGCAGGAAATAGATGGTACAGCCTGTTACTGGATTGATTCTCTGGAGCTCCAGCCGCAACACAGGTACAATAAACGCAGGCGAGTGGCTCAAAGGTTGAAGAGCATGCGAAAGGCGAGGCGCAGATGACGAGATTATTCGGCGAGACATTACGCACTTTCCCTATACTTTCCCTATATAGTGAGTTGCATTTTCACGATGACTATGTACTTGGTCACAACGGTCAGCAAAACGTTACTAGTAGAAGATTTTTCAGGCTTTTCATGATAATCATAGGAGGAACAATGACTGGCTGGTCAGGGACTTGGTGGGCAGACGCGGGTGTCACGGCATGACACCAACTCGGACAAGCTTTATACGACGCCGCAGAGCGCGCTAGAGAGGCAGCCGAATGCTTTTCACAAAGGACTTGGACCAAAGGTTGGGCTCCTTCAAAAAGGCACCTTTACACCAGTCAGTATTGGTGAGAAGAAAATAAATAGGCTGAGAAGGACGCCAGAGATCTATATGCTGAGGAATACCAAGTGTAAGTGCAGTGGTGGCGGCTTTCCGCAGTGATCCATGTTTGTCCATTTTTTGGCTCTTTTTTTGGTCCAACATATTGTTCGAGCCTTGCGTGGCACTTGTGCTTTACCAGCACCCTCACTTCTCTGCCGCACTTGCCTTGCCTCGTTCCAGACGGGATCGCCCTTTATCTAGTCTTTGGCCATGGAAAGTTCACTTTGTCTGCTGTTCTGCAGAAGTACATTCGTTGATGTCGTCGTCTCTCGTCGTTGTTGCTTCAGATTTGCATGTGTATCGTGATGGCGCGGCGGTGTTTTTGCCGTCGTCAGCGAGCCCCGCACTGCATGGTACCGCTGGCGCCACGAAGCACCGGCCGTTGCAGCCACGCCATCGCACACACACGGCCGGCCGGCCACCACTGCTGCCTACGCGCGCAATTAGAATAGCATAAGCTCAATATAGAAAACGGAACGGCGTTCTTTGGCTTGATGACTCAAGAGCGGATTTAACGCTTCAGTGTCTCTTTCGGCAATGACCCATCACACGCGCTAAATGACATTCTTGCTTGAAAGGGACTGATGAAAGCATATGGAAAGACGCTTATACCATTGGTGTCGCTACAAATTTGATTTGATTTGATTTATTACATGTACACATGTACATGGAATATTAGTAGGTACAACCAATTTAACACAACAAACAACATATGTCCGTAGCACTGAAGTATCACTCAACGAGATAACATAAAAAGAGAAGATTGAACAAAGTGGTGTAGTCAGAGCTATGGCACCGAAGCAACCTCCCAAGGATCAGCAGAAAAATTGAAGAAACCATAGAAGCTCTCATTTCAAGTAACAATGCAAAGCCCTTTTGAGCTGAGCTAGGCTACCGGGCATGATGTGCTTCTTTGCAAACTTACAGAATTCAGTAGAAGCCCTCACAACAAAGAACTTTGCTCTGACATTTGATCTAGCCCTAGGGAAAAGGAGTTTAAATTTATCCCCTCTGGTGTTGGACGGACAAAGGGTGAGCGTGCCTTTAAATGAACCACCGATCTTCCTGTCAGTACTTTGAACAACGTTATAAGGTCATTCTTTTTCCTCCTTTGGAGAAGTGATTCGATTCCAAGCATCTTATTCCTAACAGTACTTCTTGGTATAGCACTGTAAACGAACCCCAGAGCCCTGGTTAGAACTTTCCTGGTGAAGCTGTTCTGCACAGATTCCAGTCTATTGCTGGCCCTCCTGCTATTGGGGTAGAAGACAGCAGATCCATATTCAACAATAGGACGGATATATGCCTTGTACGCCCTAATGAGTATGCAAGGGTCTCTGGTATGCAAGCCTCTCAGGAGCAAAAACAGCCCAAATTCACTGGCTACGAGAACAGCTTTTCAGTAATTCTACGCTTGAACGTAGAAAGAACTAATAAGGCGATGCGCTATGAAAGCTGAACAGTAGAACATCTTGCAGCTTCATTGGACCTACGACCATCACCGATCTGACCAACTGCCGTACCACCGAGGTCGAGATGGTGGAACGGCAGCTAGTCGGATCGGTTCCTTCCCGGGTCAGCCGGCACTTCCTATCCGCCGAGGCTGGTAAGTCGGTGCCGCGGACTTTAACACGATGTAGGATGGCAAAAACATTGACTTGAACATGGACTGGCAGAAGTCTGCTTTCTGTTGCTCAGAGATGCGCCTTCAAGCTGAGCTATTTGCAGGCGCACTTCGGCGACGAGGGGGGGGGGATTTCGCCTCCCATCAATGTGTTGACCCATTTAGATAGCCTTTTCTTGAGTTGACACTTTTACCATGATGACTAGACGGGCTCGCTCCAGTTCCACAAGAGGGAAGGAGAGAGCACAAGTTATTCCGGTTCACAAGTTTCACCAGAGTGAGACTTGTGAACCGGAAATAATGAAACAATGAAGGTGTTGCAGCTTTATTGAACCTCTGACCACTTCAGAGGAAGGTGGAGGAGCGCCAAGTGAGGAAACCGTTCCTTTCCGGATCAACCAGGAATCCTAGCAGGCGTGACCGGTAATTTGGTGCCATACTCGTCTAACAAGATGTAAGATGGCAAAAATGTCGAACTGTACATGGGCTGGCCCCTGCAGGCCATTAAGCATGCCGTATTCCATTCCATTCTGGCCTTCAAAAGCCACAACGATATCGAGTGGAACTGGGATACGCGCCGCATCCCAAGAAGATGAGTGATCAACGACGATAGCTTTATCTGTACTATTTTCATGACCACCTGATCTCTTTTCCCCTACCCTTGAACACTAGCGAACTTTCCGAAATGTTACATGTTCAGTAGATCATAGAACGCTTCCATCACGATGTTATAAGCCGCTCTCCGAAAGGTGTTCCTGTTGTTCTTGTATAATCTAATGAGGGATTAAAACTGAACGGGTCAACGCTGAATAAACGCTCGACGGCCCCCAATGAAGAAAATCGTTAAGGCTGCGTTCATACCTTGCGGCAACGTACACTAGCGTTACGCTAGCGCACGCTGGCAAACGCTAGATCGATATGTACTTTTTTATTGCCACTGCCGAACGCTGGAAACGCTAGCGTACGCTGGCATATGCTGCCGCAAAGTATGAACGCAGCCTAAGCGCGCATTCTCACTTTGCGATTCGATCGCCCGATTTGAGCGACGGGTCGTGCAGGGGTGTACAGGGGGGGGGCAAAAAAAGTCACTTCGACCAAGTCACATATCAGCAAAGTTTTCGCAGCCCAGACAGAGGACGTGGATACGAGTACCAGGGCGGAAGATACCCAAGATGTTCCTCGATAAGCAGGAGCTGGCTCTCGCCCATCACCTTCATGTACACCAAAATATGAAGTCATCTCCAGTCGCAACCTGACTGGAGAAGACCTTCGGAATTTATGTCACCTTCACAGCCAGATACACTTTTAGTATGGATCACCCAATCGGATAGCTGACCTGCGCCTCCCGCTGCTCACACTCCACGGCCCCACCGCCTGGATGATCCTTACACGTTGTGTCTACGCTCCTAGCATTGCACCTTATACCTTGCGCGCCACTCTCTCTCCTCGCCCTGTCCCCCTCCCCCCCCCCTCTCACCCGCCCTCCACCCCTCTCCCCTCCGCCTTCCCCCCCCCCCCCCGTCCTTCATCCTCCCGCCCCCTTCCCGCCCCCCGCCCCACCCCTCTCCCCCCACCTTCACCCTCCCATCCGACCACCCCCGGTCCCCCGCCTCCCTCTGCTCCCCCCCCCCCCCCTCACCGCCCCACCCCCGCCCCCCCCTCTCCACTCCCCCCCCCTCTCCCCCCCCTCTCCCCCCCGCTCCCCCCTTCGGTCCTCCCCCCCACCACCCCGCCTATCCCTCGTCCCCCCCTACTCCCCCCTCTCTACCGTCCCCCTACCCCGCACCCCCCCGCCCTGCCCCCCCACCCCCCCCCCCCCCCTCTCCCCACGCCCATCCCCCCCCCTATACCTCCCCGCCCTCTCCCCACACTTCCCCTCTCCACTCCTCCCCCCCCCACCCGTCCCTCCCCCCTTCCCCTCCTGTCCGCTCCCCCTCTGCCCTCATCGCCCTCCCCCTCCACCCTCCCCACCCTCATCCCCCCCGCCCTCCCATCCCTACACTCACTCCCCACTCCTTCCCCCCTCTCCCCCCCGTATCATCCCCCCTCACCCCCCCCCCTAAACTCCCCCCCCCCCCTCCCTCTCCCCCCATTCGCTCCCCCACCCCTCCCGCT
Source organism: Cooperia oncophora (assembly GCA_036418165.1). Lineage (NCBI taxonomy): Eukaryota > Metazoa > Nematoda > Chromadorea > Rhabditida > Trichostrongylidae > Cooperia > Cooperia oncophora. The sequence continues at coordinate 6,676 of MU915609.1, forward strand.
CCCCTCCCTCCGCGGTCCCCTCCTCCCTCCCCGCCCGCCTTTCACCCTCCCCCACCCCCCCCTCCTCCCCCCCCCTCTCCCCACGTCCCGCCCCCCCGCCTGCCCTTCCCTTCCGTCCCGCCACCCCCACCCTCCCAATACACCAACCCTCCCTCCCCCCCCCCAACACCCGGAACCCACCCCACTATTGCCCCTCCCCATCCCCATGTAACCCCCCCCCCCTTCAATCCGCCCCCCACAACAATAAAACCCGCCTCCCCCTTCCTCTCACCCCCCCACCCCCCCACCCTCCTCCCCCCCTTCCCCCGCTCCCCCCCCCCGCCCGCCCCCTCACCTCCCGCGCCGCCCCCTCTCCCCTTTACCCCACCGCTTCCGCCGCCCCTCCTGATGGTCGGTCTTCCCTTCTCCGTCGCTTCGTCTGCTACAATCCAATCGTACGGTCTATCGCTTTTCACAAATCACTTGTAAGCGTATTTCCCTGCAGACGGCTCTGCCGTCTGGGTGATCTCTCAACTTCAACTCGGATCATGCGGCGTCTGAGGATCTTCACAAGGCTCCCCTTGCTGACATGTTCAGGGGCGGCATCCGGGATGTGCAATATGCCCCCTCTACCGGCACCGCCACCGCATTGTCCAACCTACTACTAGCGTAACAAATGCGGTTCTTAGGAGGGCTCCATTGAGTCGGATCAGCTTAGGAAGGCCATCTTCATCCATCGCTCAAGTGAGTTCTCATACAACCAGGAAACCCATTCTTCTCCTTAAGTGTAGGCGTTTGCACGTTTTCAATCGGTCCAGATACAAATATGGGAGATTAATGTTGGAGAATCAAAGACGTGAAGCTCTGAAACCTTCTGTCCGCTGGCTTATGACCTTTTCTGGATATGCGCCACCACCTCCTCCCTCATGCTGTATGCTTGCTAAACATTCTAAGACCCAGATGCACTGACCTCCAAGGGTGACCTCAGTTTGCTGTAAACTGCCAGGATTTACATCGGCTGGCCCTCGGAACTGGTGGCCGCGGAGGAGGCCTGCCGTTATCCCAAGAACAATCCATGTCGAGTACGGGCAACCTCCAACTGACTATGCGGCAAGACTTGAACACCCTTTTAAAAGGATGAACTGTCGCGGTCGCGACCTCAACCGATCGACTTGCTGGACCCCGCATCGCGCAGTACGCTCATTCCATCTTTTAAGCAGCGCAATTTTTTAAATGAGAGCTCATCTTACAGTCTCCCTAATTCTTATACCATGCGCATCGCTCCCCTCCAGTCCTAATTCTGAAGACGAGAACATTTGCTCCGCATACGTTCAGCATCACGCCGGTTTCTTCCCCCGTAAACCAAACATAGGACATTATGTTCTAGCCCGCCTAAGTTCGCAATGGGGCGACGACTTCGATGTTTGTCTCGCGTCCGCTCGGCCGACTCCTGGATATACTGGCGCGAGTATGCACACTGGAAATTATGAGTGGCCCCATTATGATTTTTTCTTACCACGCCTCGGACTCTTGGATATATAACTTAAGATGCCAGAGACAGCTGGGGCGCTCGGGTCTACATCTGAGCAAGAATACGCTCGAGGAAGGATATCCTCGGCCAATCACTGTCGTGTATCCCAGTACCTGGCCTCCCTCTACGAGAGACTTTGTCATAGCAAACTTCTGCAGCAGTGTTCTGGTTCGTGATTGCACTCCAAGTTGGCACGGTTGGCTTCGACATCTTTCATTCATTGCTAAAAATTAAAAGTGGAACCGAGGGGCCCGTTTGCGAGAAACTCGCGCCTACTTGGGATTGGAGTTGGGCTGTTGGTGATACTCCTGAAGAAGATGGAATATTCAAGTATGTCCCCTGACCTAAACTCTCTCAATTACCGAGTTCGGGCGGAGCTCAACAAGGTGGTCTGCAGTGGCCGAGAAATCAGCTATCTCGCTGAAGCCAGGTACCGAATCACGGTTGCGTGGCAGAATCTCTCGACGGCGCTCCTCCAGAAGGCTGTGGCGGAGTATCATGATAGTATTTAATATGCTGTTGATATGGTGGTAGAATTGTCCGATCAGAATTTAATAAAGTGTAACTTATAACGCCTCGAAGGTCAAGGAAGAAAAGTGACTTTTTTGCCCCCCCTGTGTGTGTGTCGTTTGGCGCTATTTTTTGCCGTCTACGCGTCAGAACATGTTAGGCAAACCGACTTCCAGGTGCAACAACGGTGCTAACTTAGTTGGGAGGGGCCACGCGGCTCGCGGCGAGTGATGACTCATCGACTCTTCTGCTTTCTCCTCGGCAAAAAAGAAGTAATTTCATGTTTAGGACATGGATATAACACCGTCCTAGCTATATTCAAAAGCTAAAACAGTTAAGGCTGAAAAGTGCGAAGAAACAGTTGTAGGCTGGAAGATTTTGCCTAAAATACAAACGATTGTTGCCTTTTTGTTGATTCTTGACTATAAAAGATCAAACATTTGTTGTTTTCAGCTTCTGTGGGATTTCTCAGCAAGTTTCCGGTGAATCTTGTTTGTTTTATTCTAATTTTGCTGCTAGATTAACGCTCCAAGTATGTCAATGAGTGAAGAGCCGATGAGTCATCACTCGCCGCGAGCCGCGTGGCCCCTCCCAACTACGTTAGCACCGCAACAACTCGCCATAACTTCCAAACTAGTGTATATCCCTGGGTGATCATTAAGAGAAAACTTATTGTTAGAATAATGAGCACTATAACCAAAAGTGACGGCTTTTGATAGGCTACAAATTACGAAAACCTTATAGTTCAGTGATTCGGACAAGTTATCCGGTAGGCATGCACCTGTCAGAACACGTAAACGGCAATGAAATCGCGCCAAACGACCGCCTCCCGTCGTGCACTATGAACGCGCTTTGACCGTAAGCTCTACGTTCTATTTGTTTTCCTGCTCTGGTTGTATATAGGACAGTTCAGCTAGTGTACATGAATTTCCTATCTAGAAAGGGGCTTTATCCGCTGTTTCAGTTTTGGAAACTTTTCTTCACCATTGATGTTGTCTATTCATGCTTTTCGCTTGTGAATGTGCGGATAAGAGATCTTTTGAAATTCTTGCTAGCACTAGGACGTGGATGAAACGATGCTACACACCCACATGAATATTGAAAATGTGGAATGCACTCTTAGGGCAGGGACGTTCGAAAAAAAATACTAATTCTTGCTCCACGGAAACCGCCGAAGAGATCGCTCCCCTCTACTTTCGACTCGAGCAGTCGTAGGCATAGAAAGTGCAAACTAATAAAAAGCTGTATGCGAGGGATTGAATTACTGGAAGCATTCCGAAAAACGTTCATTAAACATTCTCACATCAGAAATAGACGGGAAAGTGCATGGTTTTCAAAGTTCTGTTCGTTTTGCGCCATGCCTTGGTATCTTAAGAAGCATCTAGGGGCCTCTACATGTAAACATCTGAGTTGATCCAGGAGTTGCTTTGCACCACCCTCCACACTTCCTTTGAACCAATTACAACCTCTCTGTCTCTTCATAGATATCACAAAAAAGTACCTTCACTGCACTGCAGGCCGACGAAACCAAGGAACAGACCACCCTGACCAAGTAGGGACAGAACTTCCACACTTCTTCGACAGTAGGTCGAAGAAGTGTGAAAGGAAGAGGCGCCTTTGTCCTTAAGAAGTGCTTACCTGACGAAATCAACGCGGGAGAATGGAGAGGGTGCTATAGGGATTCCTAAGCAGGTCCGAAAATTATCCAGAAGGGTAATTGTCATAAAATGGATTAAACATGGCCACACCCCTTACGCGTCAGGCGAAATGAGTCTGCCATCTCCTACACTCGTCATCCCCGAAAACGATAGTTCGCAGGATGGCGGCGTGGCTTGGAGCGCAGCCACACAGGGTACAGCATCGTCATGTGAAACACATAGAGAGGGGTCGTACTTTTCCGTTGGGGAGGGAGGGAGGGGGGCGTATTGATCGTTGTCGGGAGAGGGGAGGGGTCGTATGTGACTTTGAGAGAAACTTTCCCGCGTTGGAAAAAATTTTCTGGTTGTAAGCGACCCTTTCAAATCATCCCTTAAAATTTCATTGATACAAGACTTTATGAGTGACCCTTGCTAGAAATAAAACGCTTAAAATCAAGTGATTCATCAAATTTCCTATTTTCAATTTTATTTTTAATTTCCTTTCCTATTTCCTAATTCCTTTCCTCGCCCGCCCCCCCCCCGCGCGCTCGACAGTATTCTTGGGTGGAAAAAACGAAAAGTCCGGGAAAATTACGCAGGAGTACGGGTTGGGGAAGTTGGACGTATCTAGACCCTCTTTCGGCAGGGAAGGGATCGTGCTGCACCACCATTTCACACATGACGATTCTGTGCCCTTCAGCTAGAGCAGATTTCTCACAAGCGTAGGGACTCAGGATGACATCATTGTAGAAACAAGGCCGCCCTAGCTGCGCTTCCAGCCGCGCTGCGTCATACGCCCCATCGGTTGCGTGCACTACTGAATGTCTGAGAAGATAGGGCATGAGCTGTTACAGTATGCTGGAAATTCAAATTAAAATCCTATGATGTTCTGGACTGGAGGGTCCCTCTTCTGTGTAAGATTTTTGAACCAAAATCATAGCAAGTCACGATTTGACGTCGGCCGGTTTCCAGATTTCACTTTTTCCCTTCGAATGCTATTTGGCACTCCACCTCTTCACAAATTTCCAGCGCTTCATTTGTTTTTTTCATGTTTTTTGAAAATTTCGGGGGATCGAACACCGGTTCTTATTTTACGGCCTACAAATGTCAAACATTTCATTGAAGCTTCCTTCATATAGGCTACCTTGATAACAAATATGACACTCACATTTGGTTTTGACACCAAAAATTAATGTCATGTCATGTGTTAGAAATTAATGTCCAACAGTTAATGTCATTCGTGACCGTATCGCTAAGTCTCACGCGTGGGCCGGTAACGGACTCGCCGCGAAAAGCAGTGGTAATCGGGTTGAAAATAAGGGCAATTAGTGGTCAGTACCGAATGTAATCATTAGGGTACCGACGGTACCGAACAAGTCAACAAACGATGTTAAGCGAAAAGAATGACATTCGTAAAAAAAGAAAGATGCCAAGTTTCCCAATAGTGTTAGTTATGCCACTGGATATGACCTCAATTTCATGCTTCCATTACCAGTACTGGTAATTTGATCCCGGAACTTTGCTACATCAGCTAAGGTTGCTGCTAAGGCTTCTATAGCTTTGCAAGGAAACAGGTAAGTGTAGGCTTAGTGTGGATTTGGTGAAACGCTCCATTAGGTAGCGTACATCGCGACAATCGGCAGCGGCGATCGCTACGATTGCCGGTGTGCGACCGAGCGCACCCCGACGCTATTACTTGGACCGCTCCGAATGCTAGTAAGAAGAACCGGCTTGATTAAGTGCGTTTTCTTTTGATTGCAATTGTTTTAGGTACTGAAGCTTGTTTAGACTAAAGAAAATGGAACGAAATTAGTGGCACTGCTTTCTATTTTCTTTTTCGATTTAAAATAAGTGTGAGCAAAAAGCTTGAGATTTATTTAGGGTAGGTTTCTTATTGTTTCTTTTTTCATTCTTCGAGCTTATACATGAAGTTATAAAGTTTTCTCCTCCTTGATGTTGCATAAAAGAATTAGTGTTTCATTCCCAAGGTGAGTCTCCTTCTGTTTCTTTTTTTCGCTGTTCGAACTCGAATTGTAAACTATAAGTGTTTCAGAACTTGGGAAAGTTTGACTGATAGGAGATTCTTAAGACACTTGTATTAGCTTGAAGCAATGAAAACAGAAGAAGCGAAAGCTCACCTAGCAAATGAAGTCGCTCTAATCTTGAGCTCGGAAAAAGTGGACCCCTTTCTCATTTTCCAGATCCCCTTTAATAGAAAGTCGTAACTTTACAGTTAGTGGCCACTGTTGAGAAAAAAAAATCTTACAAGTTGGATTTCCTTCTTTTTTAAAGGAGCGGTCCTAATAGCGTTGAGGCGCAATCGGACGCATAGGACGATTGCCGCGATCGTCTGTATGCGCAGGTGCTCTCGCGAAGTATGAACGCTGCCTTAGAAATCGAATACATGTAGCCAAATATTCACGATGTTAGCTCTCGGCCTGTGAATGCTTGAAGCTGAAGGAATCTCCACACTCAAAGACAAGTGTACACACACTCATCTCCGGATATCCTGGCCCATGCCATGTGGGAGGTGAATGGGTCCACACTTCGTAACGCAACACTAAAACGTAACACTTCGTAAAGAGTGAACTTGGCTGGAGGGTAGTGGTTTTTGGACTCTGCTCACGCTCCCTTACTGTCAATCATCGGCCCAACCCTAGCCCAACGCGCTACTTGTCTGCGCCCTCTCACGTTTGATTGTTCTTTAAGGCCGAGTGTGACTTCGCTGCAGGATTTCGATGGCGGCT
>MU915612.1:3145-23872 GCA_036418165.1 Cooperia oncophora
TGCAATTTCACGACGTCTAATCCAGCTGTCCGCTGCCCTCCTGCTTCCTCATTCTCTCGTACCTGGACACTGAAGGTGGTGGTGTTCGCTCAATCGATAGCCGTACTTTCTTAGTCGCTTGTGCTGCAAGGTATGAACGCAGCCTTATCCTTATTTCCAATCTATGAGAACCGCCGTACAGGAAGACCGACTTATGTCGCCCTTCTTTGTGATAGAAAAATTAGGTGAAGTCACCAGAAGTCATTTGACTTCTGTGATAGAAAAACTAGGTGAAGTCACCAGAAGTCATTTGATTATCACATTCAACTTATAGAAATTAAAGGAGTTGGGAGTATCTTTAAAAGGACTGCGGCATAGTACTGCTGTAATTGCGAATGTAACGGCCCTGATAGTACCACAATTGCGTATATTTATTTACTGCGTTTATAGAGGCGCATAACCCACTATGAGTAACCTTACCTGATCAAATTATAGCTACTTCCAGGCATTCCTTATCCGGTCTTTCCACCAAACGGGCGTACTATTCGTGTTGCACGGGTCGATATCGCAGCTCGTCTTATTTACCCTTTCTTCTACGTCTATGTGAATCCCGAATTGCGTTCTGTAAGAATTTTTTGTTGTTCTTGAAGTGCCAATCTATCACACTCTTTCGCCCAGGTGATTCAAGTAAAACAACTGATTGGTTCAATGTTTGGTGATGGTCAACGGGCAGCGGTGGCATCCCGATTAGTGCTGGAACGAGATGCGCAAACGAATGGTTTAGTATTGCTTGACTCACCAGCTACGAACTTCGCCGAGTTGCTTCAGCAGTGCTTTTCGGGAGTGCCACTGGTAAGCTTTTACAAGAAATCTCTGGAGAACTGGAAATGTAAAGTATGTTTGATTTGTTATTTCTATAGGTATATTGCGATAGTGGCTCAAAAGGCGATTCCGTTGCCGAAGTTGACGAAGATAGAAAGAAACCGCTGAACGAAAGCATAATGTTTGCTGTCCTGGATCGAAAGAAATTTGCTCAAGTCTTATTGGTGGAGTTGCCCCCGCAAGGTTCGTTTTACAAAATGCATCTGTTCAATTATCGCTCTTCAAACGGGATGCAGGGAACGAGTTGTTGTTCACGATAGTTAGGAGCGGGTGATTTCACAGCGCCTACTTGAAGACAGTCCCGTGCTCGAGGAACTCAGGCCCCCCCCTTGTACAGGCAGTCTGACCCTCAGGCTCCGAGAATATCCCTTTTCGCAGCTTCTTGGTATGTGGACGAAGGCGCTGTGGGCCTCATAATTAGCATCCCTTACGCCCCTCTGGTTGTCCCGCCCACTAAAACTTAAGGGGTATTTTCTGTCACAAGTTCAGTTTCACACCACGTCTTACGTTTTTTTTTCGTTGTTAGATGGTTTTTATACTGAATGACGCGAGGAAACGAGCTAGAAGTGGCAGGATAGCACCTTGCTGGCATATAACGAGCAGCCCCGGTGAACTCGTCGAGAAAGGCTACCGGGTTTTTACTTGGAGTGTTCTCCACGGTTTTTTTTCGCTTCCTACTTCCCTGGATAGTTATTTAGCGACTATAGGTTGTAAATGAATGCCACTATCACCCCATATCACCCCATATATATTTCGCTTTGTCTGTTTGTTTGTTTGTTTGTTTGTTTGTTTGTTGTAAGTTTGTAAGTTTGTAAGTTTGTAAGTTTGTCTGTCCGGAAATTCGGTTCGACCTGAAGAACGACTTGGAGAGGTCCAGTCAAGGTGGGGATAGGTAGGGCATGGGACAAGAAATAAAAAGCACACTTGACCTATGGAAGCCCACAGTGGGCGGGGCACTCGCCGAAAGTTTGGGGTTCCGCAGAAAAATGTTCATAATTCGCTTCCGGAGCAGCTTAAAGATGGGGAAAAAGGGACTAAGGTTAGTAAGGAGTCGCCAGACTAACTGTGGCAGGTACACCCTAAATGGGCGGGGCGTACTCAAGGTGGGCGGTGCTTCTCGCAAAATTCAGTAACCCGGTTCGCGAGAGTGTTTGGAAGTCGCAAAAAACTCAGTGTAGAATGTAAATATCCGGCGAATATAGGGCACGCTCAAAGTGTGTTGAGTGGGCGGAGCTTGCCCTAAATCGCAGGGTATTCATTTTAAAAGTTTGTAGCTCGGTTCCAGAACACTCCAGATACCGGAAAAAAGTGGATTAAGTTCAGCAGAGGGTCGTCGGTTAAGATTGTGGGGCAAAAAAATTGTGGGCGGAGCCTGCTCCGAGGTGGGCGGAGCCAGACAAAAGGTCTGTAAAACGGTTCCAGAACACTCCAGATACCGGAAAAAAAGTGGATTAAGTCAGCAGAGGGTCGTCGGTGAAGAATGTGGGGCACAAAAATTGTGGGCGGGGCCAGCCCGAGGTGGGCGGAGCCAGACGAAAATTCTCTAAAACTGTCCCAGAGCACTTCAAAGACCGGAAAAAACGTGGATTAAGGTCAGCAGAGGGTCGCCGGTGAGGATTGTGGGGCACAAACATTGTGGGCGGGGCCTGCTCCGAGGTGGGCGGAGTCAGACGAAGAATCTGTAAAATAGCTCAAGAGTACTTCAGACACCGGAAAAAAGTGGAGTACAGAACAAAAGGCGGATATCAGTTGAGTCTAGAAATATGTGAAAGAAAATACGCGCGGCGAAGCCGCGCTCGCCCGGCGCAGCCGGGCCGTATCAGAAGGAGGCGCGCCGGCGTTAGCCGGCGAGCCGACTGGTCCTTAATATGCAATTGCGGATTCGTTTTTAAAAGGTTGTCAGAACAAAAAATTGGAAAAAGAATGCCTTCGAAAACGAAGCTTCGTAGAATTCTCATGGGAGCCTAGGGGCTTTGTTAGAGGCATTGACGACGGGTTTTTTCTCTCTCCACCATTGTCTTGTTGACTTCTTGGTATCCCTACTTGAGCTACACTGCCCAGCAAATCTGATCGGAGGTTTTGTCGTTAAAACCAAAGATATATACACGGAGGAGTAGCGGAGAATTAGGCGCAGCTCGGCTTGGTGGGCTAGATAGTATTTGGCTGTGCTTGTACAGGTCACATTATGAAGACTTGTAAACTCCTCTGACCTAAGTCGTCCACTCGAACAAATTTGCAGCTTCACAGGCGTTAACAGGTCTCACCAGCAGGTTTACAGGGGAGATCTGTTACCTGAACTGACAAAAATGACTGGCGAGAGTGCTGGATCTCCTTCATGGACGAACAGGGCCGAAAATTATAGAAGTGATTCTGTGTTGCAGATACTAGTTTGGAGTTTCAATTTTAGTGTTACCCTGTGTTCTTCTTGAAATACGTGATGTGCCAATGTTTTTTTTCTCTGTAATGCTTCAAGTATTGCAGAAGAAATAACTCGTGCACAAGCGGCAAGTCATGCTTACTCAAGGCCTGCTTGGGCAGACGTTATGTCGACAAGTCAGACGGTGGTAAGTAATTATCTCGTTCTTGTTTCATGTCAAATTCCACCCAAAGTTTATCATGTAGCATGTTGAATGCAAACTGTTATGGTGTACTATGTTATTGTTTCCAGCCGAAAAGCCCTTCTTCATCGACTGCTCCATCTGCTCCAGCAACACCAGCAAGTGGAGCGAGCCGTTCGTCGTCTCGTGGAAGCAGTGTGACTGGAAAGGATAGCATTGATGAGCTTGAAGGCAGTTGCTGTCAAAATACTCCGCAAGTTTGTTCTTTGTTAACTTCGAACGTCACGTTTTTCATAACATTGTCACTTAACATCTGTAGAACCGATTTCATTAGCTTCAGATGTCTCCAAATGTTTCTGATGTCGACGAGGGCATTGATGACTCGTATTCCTCTGTGAGTATACTTTAGCAAAAATTATTTATTGGTCATAAAACGTGAACTCTAGAATTTGAACTGGTTTGAATAGCAGGTTTCCAGCATCAAGCCTTCAAAGCCTAATTGGTACTATTCTGGCTCTTTTTAGATATTTGAACAGGTTCGCTTTCATAAGGGTCGGCAGGCTGCGCTCCCATCTATTAGGTTGACCGGAAAGTTTCCCGCCACGTGTTTGATCGCACCATATTAGCCTTGCATGTATGTTTATGACTTATCGTGGGGTGTGCATGAAGCACGCAAGAGACTCTTTCACATCACTACCTCACACTCACCCAGCTTGCATTTGGATTCCAAAATGCCGCCCAAGTTTCAACCCGACAGGATGCACCTGAGGCACTGTCTTCTTTTCCTTCATCAGTCTGGCTTAAACGCAAAGGAAGCCCAAGCCAAGATAGTGGATACATATGGCGCTGACGCTATCTCTTACGACACGTGCAAGACCTGGATGGCCAAGTTCAAGAAAGGAGATTTTTCTCTCCAAGATGCTCCAAGGTCCGGCCGGCCGATGGAGTTAGACTTGAAGTTGCTGCAATCCACCGTGGAAGAGGATCCGTACGCCACTACCAGGGAACTTGCAGCGATGCTCGGCCATGCCCAATCAACTGTTGAATCTGGGCTGGAGAAGATTGGTAAAGTCGCAAAGCTTGGCCGTTGGATTCCTCACCAATTCAATGGCGGGAAACTTTCCGGTTAACCTAATACTTTCATTAAGGCGGTGTTCATCATACTTCGTGTCAGCGTACAGCAGCGTTTTCGCGGGCAGTTTTCTCAAGCCCGAATCGCCTGCGGAACCGCTGGCGTACGTTTGCACACGCTAGTGTTCGGTAGGTCGACATCTATACTTTCCTAGTCGCTGGTGTACATTCGAAAGGCTGCCGTACGTTGACGCAATGTATGAACGCCTATTTAGCAAGTTCGTGGGAAGGGTACTCATACCTACAAATTTCTGAATTAAAGAAACCTGGTACTTTGAGAGTTGTGTAACTAACCTGGTAATTTGATGAGGAAAGTAAGGTGGAATAAGACCGTTGACCAGTTCCTAGCGTTAGCCCAAGCGGAGAATTGATGAAGTCGTTCCGTCTCTACCAGGCCACATCGTTGTTGGGGAATCCCCAACAGGGGTGGGGGGGGGTGGAGTCATATTTGGTCGTCGGGACGGGAGAGGGGGTCGTATTCGGGCTGAGAAAAAACATTTTGATAGTTGATTTTTCTCGTTTCACGAACGTTGTGAAAGGTGGAGGTCGTAATTGCTCGTTGTTGAAAGAGGGGGGAGGGTCATTTTGCTTGCTGGCCTTCTGGAAGAGGTGGTTGACTTTTCGTGATTTTCCTGTTTCATCTGTACTATATACCCCGCTCGACTCGACTACAATCCCCAACCAATGATGTGCCTTGCTCTAGCCCTTCTGCAATATTCCAGCCCGCACTAGCTGCGAATAAAGCCTCACTTTCGCGATACATTCTTCTGAAGCATATCCACAGTTTTACTGGTCGTCTACAACTGAGTTCTCGTTGACATTTTCCCCACCATCAGAATAGCTTCAGAAAAGGAAATTCTGCTCGTTAAAGGCAAGCGACACAATCATTCGAAATGTGTTGGGTGAACACGTGGAGCACTAAAGCGTATTATGTCACTGAATATGTGCTGCGTGGCCCTTTTTCCAACCGAAGGCGTCGTTACAGCGCTTTACCAAGGTACAACATGCTACCCGGACGCCTATCGCAACCGCCCCGCCCACAAATGGCCGCATAGCCCCATCGATGATGATACCATCATCGCTTCATTTGCGAAGTACAATTTATATGGAGCGGTTGCGGTGCTACACGGAAATATGAATACATGCATGCCTCCTTATCTGCCTGAGTAGTTGACGACACGATGCCAACGGGGAATTCGTTCAAAATTGTTTCTTTCAGATGTATACTCGTCCAAGGTCGTCCACAATATACGATCTTCCGGAGGTTTTTAACAGTTACTTCGCTTTTTCGTCGTTATCCCACCATGTGACACCCCTACTACCTTTTGAGACCGAGTATCACATACTCGTCTTTGTCCAGCCAGTTGAAGTGCTTGTCTCAACCTGCTGTGTCTACTGTACTTGTTGAAGCTGGAGATTGTAGTGTTCCTTTCATTGAGATTTGTTACAAATATTAATTATTCAGAGACCGTGTTATGGTACGATAAGGCCTTTAATATTCCCTTGCGTTCACTCTCTTATTGCAGTCCTTTGCGAGCTTCGTGAAGGGAAGCGATGCCGAGGAATTGCTCGAATCCCACGTTGGGCCACGATCTATGACCGAATCATCCGACGTAACCCCTGTAGCTATGGTGACTCCTAGTACTGATTTGAGCCGCAGTATTGTGGAGCTTTCTTCTTCGACAGGAAATCGTGAGTTAAAGTAAAGTCGTAAAAAATGACATGAGATCCCACTGATCCTATTCGACGATACGGCTCATATGGTCTAATTCACAGCGGACGAAGGGGCGTGTCAGCGGGATGAGTTTGACGCGGCGTCAAGTCCGTTCTCCACCATTTCTTAAAGCGAGCAAGCGACAAAAGGGTTCGTATCACTCGTTTTCTACCAATGTTTGTCGCATACCCGCTTCAGCAACTGGCAGAGAACGGGTTTGGCGCCGTGGTACTCTCATTGCCTGACACTTCCCTTCATCCGCATCGAACTGTTGTACACTCTAGTTCGTTGCACGGTTGGGCGTGTCAGGCAGTATGAGTGTGTCAGCCGTCAAAGCCGTTCTCTGCCTTCTTGTTGAAGCGCGCATGCGACAAAAAGTGGTAGAAAACGAGTAATACGAACGATATGATACAGTCATATCACTTGCTCGCTTTAACAACTGGTGGAGAACGGGTTTGGCACCGCGCCAAACTCATCCCGCCTGACACGCCCAACCGTCCGCAGCGAACTACATAATATAACAACGGCTGTTTCAGTTCTGTATCTTGATATCGATTCTCGGTTACCCTTCGGAAAGTTGAAGAGTTGGTTGGGGCAGAAGCTATCCATAGATCCAACGCAATTCGTTCTCATAAAACATTATAGGGTGAGCTTACCAAGTCTGTCAGTTAGTTCAATTTTGTTTCATTTTTTTACTGTTAGGAAGATGACAAAGGCTACGAATGCAACAACAAGGATGAGGAGAACGTTCGAAGCGCTCTTGATAACGTTTTCAAGGTAAGTGCTCCATCACGGGAACATTCGAACCCCCTATAAATATTTGTTTTAGCTTGGTATCAAGCTGAGGCCTCCACTGAAAGACGACGAGAAGCTCATTCGTATAGTGCAGTTTGATTTGGAAGAACCTAACGTTGGTTTTCACTTTCTCTTGAGCCTTGCGAACGGTACTAATTACTAGTTTGCTCTGAGACTAGTTTATAAATTAAGACCTTGACGACATTATGAACAAAAGGTGGCTCACTGTTTCTTACTCAAAACTCTCATCACGATTATGATATTTGCGTTTGTTGCCGGGGCCACATGGCGCCAGTAAGCGCCAATCTGGCATCTATCAGCACCAATCTACATACAACATCAAAAAGGCATCTTTTTTTCCAGAACATCGAAATGAATTTCTGAATCACTTACTTTGTATCATTATTATGAAGCCTTTCCTTCTTACTCCGACGCCGTTTGATGCCCATAGGCGCTAGTTTTTCACCACTATCTTGCTTGGATTATCGTGAGCGACGAGCAAGACTCTGTATCGTGGAATTAACAATTTTACAAAGTGGGCGGAGCCCGTCATAGTGCGGCCTCGCCCACTTTGTGAAATGCTGCTCAGGATGGCTTAAAGAGCTGAAAATAGTGGAAAAATCAAGAGCTAAGTCCTTTGAGATGGTCGTGGCTAAGTGGGTGGAGCCTAGTGTAGGTACTGGTGTGTTTGTTTGCAAGAACATCCAATATTTCAAGATAGAGTTTAAAGCGGCAACGTTGGGAAATTTGTAAAGTTCAAAGTTTTCAGTAAAACTGTTACAAAGTTTGTGGTATCGATTGGGTTCGGTCTGGGCGTATTGGTCTGTTGTATAGTGGAAAAAAAATGTATAAAAGCCAGGGAAACAGAAGTTGCAGTTTGAAATTTGAAAAATCACGATTGCGCTGAAAGGTTAGCGTGGCAGTGGAACGCAGGGCTTGAAATGTTGTCTACGAGAATGGTGACTGAGAATGGTAGAAAGGGCTCTCCGTACGAGATTGCTCAATAATTTCGCGAAGAATCACAGAGCGCCAAAAAAGTATTCCACGAGGGACACTATGAGCCACCGGTGACGCACAACTGACGCAAGCAAAGAACGCCACTGTCTCACGCGTCGCTTTCCAGCCAAATGCGATTGTCTCCAACGTGTTATTATCACAAACGATCTGTTTCAGAGAGAGAACTGGAAAGTTCTGTTCGAATGCCCAGCGTCGAAGCAGACGTCTATTGGAGACTTGACATTGCAATGCATTTACCTTTATGCCGAGATATATGGACAGCGACTGGCATTGAACCAGTACGAAACTACTTCTTATCCATTATGGTTCACTTTCTAATGCGGTATTTCAGGGTTCGACTACGAGAAATGCCGTCATTCAGTCGACCGATGAAAGCCGTTTTAAATCCTAATGATACTCTAGATTGCCGTGGAGCTCAGTGGTCAAACAATATTTACTTCCAGATCATATCCGGTATCATTCCTTTACATTTGACGGTGTTGACTACAGCGATTTCCCTAGAACCCTAGATCTGAACTTTTTGAGGGTCATGTCACAGTGCCCAAATGATATGGGTTCCCCTGCTTTGGAGGGGTGAAATGTGTTTTACGGCTGCGGAAAGGCAACAATGGGTGCTTACTATTAGTCGTTGTGTGGTTCCTTTTGGAAGGGAATAGCATTTGGCGCTGCCATCACACGTATGATCATACGCACACGTCTGAAAGTCCTGCCTAGGCCATCTGGTGTTTCTTTGTAATATTCAAACACAATTTTGAGATATTTTAATTCGAAATTTTCCCACTGACTTGCTGTTTTACAGACGAGCGTCTAATCGGTAAACCAGGTGTCCCCTTGCTGGTTCGTAGGTTCTGGCCATCTACCGTTGAAGTTTCGAGTATTCATGAAGTTCTCGTCGATCCGAAAGCTGCAAATCAAATGAGTTCATTTGCTCAAAGTGTCTCTTCGTTGTCAGGCGTCTCCGTGGATAAACTTGTTTTTACAGAGGTGCGTTTACTTTTTCCTTGGTCAGCGATTGCCAAACATACTAGTTTTACCCTTTCAAGATTGGGAGTTCTTGGGAGAAATGGCCATTTGCACTAAGCCGATTGGCAATGCTGGACGGAGCTGTCAAATTTTCTGCCCAGCCTTCGTACGCACCTAACGAAGTTATTGAGCGCATAGGTGGCAGAGTTGTCTATTACAAGTGAGTTGGTACTACAATGAATGTAAGAATTTTACATTTGGCACTATTTACCCTTTGCTACCCTAATATTCCAGAATGAGGGCGGTTTTGACCGACTTTTTCCTCCAAGGGCAGACTTGGCCAAAAAGCTGTACCCTGGGGTAGCTTGACCTCCTGAACACGAGCTTGGACACGATCGTATCTGTTTAGCCCGGAAATTACTGGAAATCCTGAATCACCGACATTGCTGAAAATATGTCCTTGTGGGTAGTTTCTCCTGCCGAACATTGACATCACATCTGTGTCGCTTGTCTACACCCTTTTCCCAAAATAGCGATCCCTTCTGTGTACAGGCTGAACCTCAGTCAAGGGGAAGTATCTCTACCACAGGCAACTGGGAAGATTGCTGCTTTTTCCTACTGTCCCCTAAATGCCCTAGCACAGCGCTCGTCACCAAAACTAACTGCAGCCCTGTGCTACACGCTGCGGAACAAGTGATCTTGTGACGGTGTCAGGCGTTTTAGGACGTAGCTGTTGCGATATTTGCGGTTAGTCGATCAAACTACCGCTGGGAACAAGTTTTTAGCAGTTCGGTGATCCAGGGTATTTTGTCGCCGGTACCTGTTGTACGGGCGAAAACAGGATTGAGGCTAAGGGGATGTGATACAGGTCAAACTACCCCTGGAGGCAACTTTTTAGCAAAAACTGTCCACGGAGAAAAAAGTCGTTCAAAACCTGGCCTGTTTTCGGATGAGTGGGGCAGTAAAGGGTAATAGTGCCTTTCATTTTTTAGTTCCCGTTTCTATTTTAGGACAGAAATTCTTTGTGTTTAGTAGAGTAGTATTCAAAGCTTTCATCAAAGTCTCAGTATCATTCGTTTTATTTGCTCTGCTTTGTTCAAAAAACTTCTTTTGATGGAGTGCTTACACTCCAGTTCGCTGCGGACGTTTGGGCGTGTCAGGCAGTATGAATGTGCACCCACTCAAAGCCGTTCTCTGCCTTCTTGTTGAAGCGCGCATGCGACAGAAAGTGGTAGAAAACGAGTAATACGGCCGGTGGAGAACGGGTTTGGCACCGCGCTAAACTCATCCCGCCTGGAACGCCCAACAGTCTGCAGCGAACTATGTACACTATAGCTGCGATTTTCAAATTTCTCTGCTTTGAACCATTGTGAGCATGTTTATAACCGCCAGATGTTTTCAGAGATGCCACTGAAATACCAAAGGAGCTGTCAATTGAGGATAGGAAACAAATTCAAATCAAGGAAAATGGGCAAAGTATGACAGCAGTTGCACGCAGGAAAGAGCGACCTTTACGTATTCAAATGAGTAGTATCAGCGAACCATGAAACATTCCCCAGTCATGGCGCTACCAGATTTCTACAAATTTGGTATTGTATCGAGTTTGGGTATTTATCATTACTGAGTTGTTGCCTTTGCTGTGACAGGTCATCAGCGCGTACGCGTGGCCCTCACGGTTTTTACCTCGATAAGAGAGCCATGTGCCATCTGCTGAATGTACATGTGGTCATTGGGTCATGCTTCTTTTTTTTGTGGAACACGCAATAATTTTCAAATTCTATTGAATAATCATAAAAAATCGAATGATTCTGCTTTTCACTTCATTGTCGTATAGCATTCGGTTACAACTCACCGCTTAGGGGATGGAATTGTGTCAAGGGTGTCACGTACGAAAAAAATGCGAACTGGTGTGCATTCTTCTGTGTTAAATTGTGAATTTTTTTGTGCCAATTGAAGTGATTGTCTTTAGCTACTGTACTCATTGAAGTTGTAGATTATAGCGTTGCATTCATTCAGATTTGTTACAGATAATTAATATTAATAACTCAGAGACCGTGTTATAACTTTCTTTTGCTCGTCACAAGTGTGTTTTTGAGGATTTCTTCGAACTCGATGAAGCTTTTCTATGTTGATTGTGGTATAATTCTCAATGGTATCTAGTTATACCACCCTATGTTACTTTTCTACCATTATGGCTAGCGCGTGCTGTCACCCGCCCCTAATCTTGAACTTCGGTGAATGGAAGTACGTTATGGAACAACAGATCCTACAGATACTCCTAAAACCTTTCTTTTCAATCGCTGCTTCTTTGTAAATGTTTGTATGCGAACGGTACCTTGATGCCTTACACCAGTACTAAGGAAGCAGTACAGTTAGCCGCTAAAGAGTCCAGCGGTTGTATGAGTGAAGCGTCCTGTTCGCCAAGTAAATCCCTTCCTCTAGAGCGTCCTACTTATGTCAGCACAGGGCACAGCGAGAGAAAAGCACAGCACAGCTAGGGGGTCGTAGCTTGGCCGCTGAGAAGCGGGTCTCAATGCTGTCGAAAAACGAACAAACCCTGGGCAAGACTGAGAGATCCCCTAAGCAGTGGGGCCCTTAGACGACCTGTCATGATCCTCAAATTTAGTGAACAAGAAGATAACTTCAGTATTACCCTCATGTACCGTAACCCAAAGTGGACGCCTTATAAATGAGAATTCCTTCTCGTCGTGGGCGTTAAAAATTCACGGACATTGATACTATGTCGATATTTCCTTTTGTAAGTGGAAGAAAAAGGATGTGTATTTCGGGATGTCGTTATGAGGATTTCGATGTGAGGATAGGCCTGATCTATCTTTCTATTACCATTGCCTCAAGCACTTTGACGGTGCTGCACGCTTGATGCTAACTAATGTGGGATAGAGACGGCTTTCCAAGGTCGCTGTAGTAAACAATAAATGGTATTACGGTCAGGGCACAGCATTGGTTGGGGAATCCCCATAGGGGGGGGTCGTATTTGGCCGCCAGGAGAGGGGGGGGGTCGTAATGAGTGCGGTAGCCAGTATCGAGCAGCGCAAAGGTGTCAGTGTGCTGAATCCTGTGTAGCGGAACTTGCTTCGTAGAGAACTCGGATATGTAAAAAATGAGTACAAAACTTTCATCCATCAAACTAATCCGAAATAATTGGAATTATTAATAAGTCGACAACATCTCGTAAGTGATTAAACACTACAACTCATACTCTGGTTTGCTGCGGATGATGGGGCGTGTCCGCGATCACGCTTGGCGCTGAGCCAACCTGTTTTTTTTCTGACAAACGACAGGACTACCATATCGTTCGTACCAGACGTTTTCCAGCACTTGGTCTCCTTTATCGGAATCAGCAACTATCGGAGCACAGATCTGGCGGCGTCGACACGGACACGCTACATCATCCGCAAGGGAAAACACTGTAGACAAGTGCACAGGTTCGCCATGGACCTCCCTGAATCCTACAGACACATTTGCGGCAGCTGTGGGGACCACACTTTATGCACAAGTTGCACCATCCCATCACTTCTGCGCGGACCTCAGTGCGCGGCGCATCCAGAGTTGGCGTGATCAGCTCTGAACGAACCATATTCTGCTCCTGCTCCACCACAGGATACGTTCTACATGCGTTCCTGGCTATTCGAACACGCTCACTTGAAACGGTGCACAGGAAAACGGGTTTCTTTACACAGCAGTCTCGTAGTACTTCCACAACCAAATCTCCCCAACCGCCAGATCTCATTGAATTCTCGAGCGACTTCCCATAATCAAGTTCTAATATCACAGGTTTTATGAAAGAAGCACAGTCTTCATTACCTCGAATCCGTTCTCAGATTGTGAAATATTGAGTTACAAAAAAAATATATTGATTCAAACCTGTTTCCAAAAAAAAAATCCCCAACGAATCCCCAAGGCAATTTCTCTGTGATTTTTGCGACCTTCATGAAGATTTTAGCACTTTTAGGAAGATCAAACCTTCCTCTACACGAATACGCTTTCCCCTTCCCCATAGGTCTGCTTTTGAGGAAGTTATGGTCCTTCAAAGACACCCTACTTGCCGAAAATTTGTTTCCCACGGTTGGTCCTGCACAGAATTCCCTTCCCCCGGCACCTCGGCGCCGATTCAAAAAACAGGTGCGCGCGGGAAAGTTATTCAAAGAGGTTACCTCGGCTCCGTTTAGACAGCAGATGTTATTTATGAATACCACCAATCACGCCGTGCAATTGCGTACTCACTGCCGCTACCGTTACCACGTCTGATGTACCATGTTTTACCGTGATGATACTTCCGTAATCGTTAAATTAAGCATAAAGCAAATACATGGCTTGTGATTGTGCGAGGAGAAGTGCAAGATTCATTTTTTTTCAAGTGTGTGTTCTTTAATTTGGCGTTAATACACTGCGTGCTTTTTACTCCAGACCCTTTGCTAGTAGAGATGCACTTCCTCAAGTCAAACGAGACCTTCCCTACAGTTGTTATTAGACGTGTTAATCAAAAATCATCACCCTTCCAACGTGGTTGTTTCCTGGTCAAAATGCGTTCTATCACTTACGTTGCAAACGGTCGACATCAGGGACGGCCAGGCAGGCTGAGGAGTCAAGGTCATGTGCTCCGCTCCGAACGCGCTGACGAAGGCATCCGTCATGTGTGCATGCGGGTTAGCACATGGGATGCGGGACCTATGTCGTGAATTGTGCAGTGTTCATAACTTGCGAAAAGCTTGGCAAATAGTTGAAGCATGCCTTCCCAGTTCGCCGCAACCATCTAATGCTGCTCGGCCGTTGGCAGTGGTCCGTAACTCGTCCTCTCGTTGCAACTTCATGAGTAAATTGATTTGTTGTGACAAATGAAACTACGACCACCAGCCAGAAAGCTAGGAGTAGTTGTTACAAATAAGTATGACTAAGCGGGCAACAATTTAGTTGTAGATAGGGGTTGCCCATTCCTAAGAGTTTCTACAGTTCTATGCTCTCCTGCGTTCTCAATTGGCATGACGATATCTGAGTCGCGCGTTACGTAGAACGGTTTGACAGCGCTATGTACGCCCGTACGATGTACGTCGCATGCCTACTACATACCCCCCGCTCGACAACTTTTTCGCCGAGTATAAACACCAAACCACGACCGAACAAAACAGTCAGCCATGTCAGCCATCGTACGAGCATGGGTCGGGGTCATACCCAGCCCTATGATCAAAAGATAGTGGGGGCGGTTCGTAACTCGATCCAAAATCCCCATCGAATGGCATGTGCCTAATTATACTGGTCGACTTAATTAGGCCTACATCGACCTCGACAAGGATGGAATACGGTCGGGTTACCAGCATGTATGGTTGGTGCATTTCCACAGACACGACTTTTTCAACCTGAATAATTTTATTATCCAAAAACTATTACAAATTATGAAAATCATTCCTCCGATATGTAAACAATCAAATTACTGTAGAACAATTTTAGGAGAGCCAAATTCGAACAGACTCGCCTGACAGCGCCGCACAGTCTCCTCGTAACACTTGTCAAGCATATGACGTAAATTATGTCAAGAACTTGTCATCCACCAAACGTTGTCTACAAGAGTATACCGCTACTGCCAGTCACGACCCTGACCTAAAGTTTCTTTTCAGCACTAGTAACCAAGTCGTGCTTATATTCGAGACCGAGGATTATCTCTTCAATCTAACCGATCTGTAGCGACTCCGCCGAACTGTATTGCACGCAGAACTGAGTCCCCAACTTTCTCACGGGCACTTGTCACTCGAAAAACCTCTCCTCTCTTTTATATATTTCTTCCTCCCTTTCTTCTCTTCCTTCTTCCTGCATCCCATCCTCCTCTTTACTTTCCTCCCCTGCAACTACTGGAACTGGTAGTACTGCCTGTGAAAATAACCCTGGACCCTTTTGCGAGCTCCGACCGAGCACGTCTGAGTGACAACTCCATCCCCGTAACCGAAGCAGTTCCTGAACTTTGTCTGCCCCAACGGCCGCCAAATCGGTACCGTCTCCGAAAAATGCCACGGTCAGTGATCCAGAATCCACTACTTTTTACGCTTGGTTGTTATAGCGGCATCTTTCGCTTCTGCAACACTACGCATGCAGTGAAGTTACATGGAATAAGTTGTGAAAGCACTTGCACTGGTCGGGGGGTGGGAAAATAATTCTCTGGTTCTTTTAGTAAGCTAAAGTAAATCGCCTCTTCTATCATCTCTTGTATTCTTTCCAATGCATATCAATTACAGTAAAATCGTGCGAGGCGCCTATTGGAATTTCCTTATGCGCTGCCGCATATGCAGAGGTTCTCCTCTATATCGATGAAATAAAGTGAATTCATAAGCGAAATGGCTTGCTTGATTCCCGTCGCCCCGTCAACGCTGCAGTCTACGAAAGCAATTTCCTGCACAATTCTCAGTCAGTTTGGTACTGGCCTCGTATAAGTTGCGTTCGTTATACGTACTTCCCTGTGGGCGTTACAATCAACTTGGCGCCGCTTGGTGTTTACGGTACATGCCCTGCCCGGTAATACTGAATTTAGTTTCTTGTGATTTGTGAGGGTCGGAGTCAGGAACGGGTAGATAAAGCAAGATGTCTTTGACATGGTGAAAGTCAGAAGAGAAAAGTAGACAATGCAGGCTTGAACTTGTTGAATTAAGGACTATTCATGATCTTCCAGTCTGAATGTCACTGCAAACTCCCGGGATGTTTGTTTTCGCCGAAACCTTTTATGGCATCTGTCCATGTGCTGCAATTCGCTCGCTGGGGAATGCTGAACAATTGTGTAAAGCTCAACTCCTCTCGTTGAGTTACAAGTGTCTTGAATTTCTCGAGCTCTTTCACACTTTTAAGTTCGACTTCACACGGAGTAACTGACAACCGGTTGAGTTGAGATGCATTATCTAAAGTGAAAAAAGCACGGGGTGAATCTCGTGCAGAGGACAAACTGTTTTTTTTACTTGTTCCATTTCAATTTCTATATCTTTCCGCTCTGATCTCGTTTATGTGTCCTAACTTGTGCCCATTATTTGCTACTAATACTGCGCCCCTTTTACTATACAGATAATGACTTGCCAGAAAATTCAAAAAAAACCACTACAAGTCATCTAAAAATTTTTGCAACTGTGGACCTTTCTTTTTCTTCTTTTCTCTTTTCAGGGAATGAAAAGAGCATCCGTAAATGTGTCCATCAATATCGAGGTTAAGCAAGAGGTGGAAGACGCTGGCCAATACGATGAAGGTATGTGATCCTCTTCGTTCGTTTGGTAGGCTAGTTGCTAGTCAAAACGAATGCAAGCACTTCATGAGTTCACACTTTGCGTCAGCGCGCGCCATTTTGAGCGTTTGGAGGGTACGCCAGCATCTACTAGGAGTAGAGAGTATGAACAAGCAGAAGGGTAGCAAAATGCAGGATTAGGCGTCGTGGAATTGCCGCATGTGCATCATAGTTCTGTGCTTTAGGGTGGCTCGGTGCGGTCGCACACCCCGTAATTTCACGACGCTTAACCTGGCAGTCTTCTACTTCCCCATACTCTCCACTCCTGTTGGACGCTGGCGCACGCTAGGTCGATACATATACTTCCCTTGTCGCAGACGCCGGCGTACGGTCGAAACGCTCATAACGCTAAACACTGCACATAACGTTGACGCGGAGTATGAACGCAGCCTGAAGAAACCACGGAAACGACAAAGACGTAGGGGTTCTGACTACTCCGTCATTTCCGCAGGCTCCCGATTCTCTTTTTTACATTCAACCATGTGGATGGGAGGGAAAACGGCTTCACTGTTGTAACTTATTTGGCTCTATGTGACGGAATAAGTGGTCACTCCGGACCTTTGTATCGGACACGGCCTAATCTTTATATCTTCAGAGCACCTCGATTCAGCCTTCTTGAGGTCACAGAAGAGAGAACGGGAAGAGGGAGAATCAGAATTTGAAGGGGAGCTCATTTGATGTTCAGACGCTTCTTTGGACATGTGCGCGAGCATGGAAGGATGCATACTGTAGTTCACTGAGGATGAAGACGTGTTAGGCAGTATGCGTTTGCCGGCGCCGAAGGCATTTTCTGTCAGTTGTTGAAGCGGGTATGCGACAACCATTGGTAGAAAACGAGTGATACGAAAGATATGATACAGTCTTTTCACTTGCTCGCTTCAACAACTGGTGGAGAATGTTTGTTTGGCACCACGCGCCAAACTCATCGCGTCTGACACGCCTCTTCGTTCGCAGCGAACTAGGCTATACCACGCTCGCAAGATACAGTCGCGGAAAAAACTTTTTAACAGGTTTTGGAAGAGCATTTTCATTAGTTTTTGAACCTTTCTATTCTCTTATTAAACACCAATCTCAGGTGCGGTAGCTAAGAATATACTATGGAAACACAATAATATTTATATCCCGATAGAGTGGAGGTGATGTATTGGCAAGTGGCGCCACTTGCCACGTGCGTGGTCGGAGATTTCCCGGATCGGCTCCCGCGTGGACCAGCGAAGGTTTTCATGTCTGTGGGGGCTAGCTGGCACTAGGCTCGTCTGGAGGAAAGGAGACATCAATTTACCCTTGGCAAATTGTGCGGGACTAGTGTAAACCCTACTACCCCATGATGCACTAAGTTTGTCTGATGGTGTGTGTGTATGTGTGCGTCGGCACCAGGAGCAGCACCAGCTTTAGGGCCTTCACTAGCATCACTCCGGCTTAACCTGGTACAGGTCTACGCAAACGAGAGAACAGCAAGTTTGCATCCAACCTCACTGAAAAAGAGAGACGTGGTCTAAAAAAGCTTTTGCTTCTGAAGAAGGACCTCCGATACAGTGTGAGCGACAAGAGCGGAGACTTCGTTGTACTATCACAGTCGCTAGGGAAAGGTCTGGGACGACGATCTATTTATGACGCATTACATACGAATCATCATTACGAAGTTTCGAGAAAGTTTCAATAGAACTTCAATGCACGACCATGCGCAAGATTATGGATGCGAGAACAGCTAAACGATTTCTTTCGACATCCCCCACTGTGCCAACATACTATGCATTGGTCAAAACACAAGTTTTCTGAAGATACTGACTATGACATGTTATGCAACTTTTGACGCAGTTTCAATATACACGAATGTGAATGCTGACGAAGCTATGAACTCTGTCTCTGAACTCTGATTGAACTGCTACGACAGCACCAACAAGAAGTACAGTACATTCTGCTGATGGAGGAAGATCAACGGTAGCTGTTAGTAGCTACATTGAAGTGTAACATCTTCCAATTCAACGGCATGTTCTGTTCACAGAAAAGAGGCTTGGCTATGGGACTGAGGATATCACCGCTACTGGCGTCTACCTAGAGAAGATCCTTGATCTCGGGGATTCTCTTCTACAAGCGGTACGTAGACGATGTCTTCGTCATTAGCTCTACTGTCGAAACCATGAACAGGATGCTTCAAAGCTTGAACTCGTGTGAACATACGTTTCACTGTGGAGTACCCGAACGATAGCGGCTTCCTCACGTTTCTGAATACAAAGGTCAGAATAGACCATGGCACGAAAGAGCTCATATGGTGTAAGAAACCGATGTGCAAGAATACCATTCTACATTCCCGAAAAGCACATCATTTGTTTATGCAAGCGAACGTGATAAAGAACCCCATCACGACGAAGACGAGGACGTGCGCCGTGGAATCGGAAAAGGTGGAACAGAAGATAGCGAAAATCCTGGAAGAGAATGGCTGACACTACACGTCGCCCGGAAACATGGCGTCCTTTCTTTGCAGTTGGAGGAGTACCACTGGTTCTACCGTACGTCAACGAACGAACCGCAAAGAAAGTAAACCATGTTGTCGTCCCGTCTCCCAGTGCAGCTAGTATTCCGACCACCTGCAAATTTAAAAGCTTGCTGACATCGTCACGGATATATGAAGAAAAATGTGGCCGAAGAAATTGCACCTACTGCGCAGAGAACAAGCTCTGCCAGACGAGGAACTGTCTACTTGGTCACATGTGAAGGATGTGGTCAAAAATACGTCGTGAAACTATGCGGCCACTGTACAGACGAATGGACGAGCATGTGCGAGCGCTGCGGAATCCTTCTTCTTACCCAAGGAGTGGATTTTCACGGCATCGCACCCTGTTTCATGAGCAAGAAGCCCCGCCCTCCCTAAAAGTCGCCATATTGCACCGCTCGAAGGAAGGATCATTAGAAAGGAAGCTGCTCGAGGCGCTTGCTATCAAGCGTCTATCCCCCGAAATAAATAACAGGGATGAGCTGATGGGAGCAATGAGTCTGATATCGTAGCGGTTGTGATAGGGATGTCACTGGAGACCTCATGCACGTCACATTTCTGGTGACTTTCAGTTACATAGGCAGTGGGTTGGGGTAAGCTAGGCAGTGGGTTGGGGTAAGCGTCCCTCTTCTATGGTGTGCTTTAATAGTAGTTGTATCCACTGTGTGGCAGAATATAACAATTTGGCGTTGACCTGGCCAACCTGGTTACTTATTATTGTACCAGTCGGATCGCCCAGCTGTCGCCGGGCGCTCCTCCTTCTGTGACATGGCCCAGCTCCGGGCCATGCGGATTTGCCGCGTGCTAAGTTAAGGATCGTTGACCAACCACACTGTTCAAAGGAATCTTCTGCATCAGCCAAGAACTGAAAAGCAGCGCCCGTTCCGTCAAGACGCAGAAGCAGCAGCAGCGCCCGCCGCATCACAGGAGGAGAGCCGGCCTTAGCCAGCGATCCGACTGGTACGTTCATAACCTACACGGGAATATTGCAGCCTGTTAGGTTAGCCGCTGAAGCAGCCTATGATTCATGCATTCTGTCCTCTTAAAGCGTCTTGCTTTGGAATGCACTCCCGCATTCAGCAGTGGAACGCTTTAAATGGCCCTCACTAAGGTTGTTGATGGAAGATAATTGTGGTAAGAGTGATTAAGTCAATTGCTGCTGTTCATAACATCTCTGTAAACAAACCCCATGCATTTGGAATAGAGCTAGCTTAGCGGTCGTACATGATGTCGTTACTAATAAGCAGTGAGGAATGAGTTCTGTTGGAATCATTGAGATCGTTATACTTGAGTCATATCGATCGCATTGTTGTTGTGAGCGGTGAAGCGGATTTTCCCATGTTACCTTGTCACTTTCAGCTCCTATCACTTCCGTACCCGCCAATAATATTCCCGTCCCGTATCACTATCATATCACCCTATATCACCTCTCGGATCCAAGGTCCCACTGTTGCTGTAACCTGCGTTACAAATTTGGTGATCCTCCCCTTCCAAGACCCCTCATCAGATCTTATCAACCGCTACGCTTTCTATGATCCGCAAATAATGTTCCCGTCCCACACCCTATATCACCTCCTGGATCCAAAGTCCCACTGTTGCTGTAACCTGCGTTACGAATTTGATGACCCTCCCCTTCCGAGGCCCCTTATCGGATCTTATCAACTGTTATCACTTTCTGTCACCCGCCAATAATGTTCCCGTCCCACACCCTATATCACCTCTCGGATCCAAGGTCCGTTGCTGTAACCTGCGTTACGAATTTGATGACCCTCCCCTTCCGAGGCCCCTTATCGGATCTTATCAACTGTTATCACTTTCTGTCACCAATAAGTGCTCCCCACCCACACCCTATATCACCTCTCGGATCCAAATTCCCACGCTTACTGCGACGGATGCTATAATTTTGTGACATACAGACGGA